>JASFDF010000738.1:0-12441 GCA_036937115.1 Nidularia sp. FH-822889 | reverse complement strand
TAGGAGCAGAGTCAGATGGCTCTTGCAGATGGGGAGGCACTGGGGGAGGTGTCAGGCAGTTTTCACAGGAGGTGGGGGTGGTAGGATGCTTCCAGTGGTGGTAAGGCAGTTTTGCAGATGGTGGGGTGCTTGAGGTGGTGGTAGGAGTGTGTTCGGGGGGTCTCATGGTCATCAAGCAGTGTTTGGGGTTGCTGCTGGTGGTTTTGCAGATGGTGGGGTGCTTGAGGTGGTGGTAGGGGTGTGTTCGGGGGGTCTTGCAGTCATACAGCAGCCTGCAGTGGTGCTGGGGATGCTGGGGGCAGTTTCACGTGTGGTGGGGGTGGTTTTGCATGTGGTGGGGGTGGTTTTGTGTGTGGTGGAGGCAGTTTCGCATGTGGTGGGGGTGGTTTTGTGTGTGGTGGAGTGCTCCCAGTGGTGGTAAGGGAGTGTTTGGGGGGTCTTGCAGTCATACAGCAGCCTGGGGTGGTGCTGGGGATGCTGGGGGCAGTTTTGCATGTGGTGGAGTGCTCCCAGTAGTGGTAAGGGAGCATTCAGGGGGTCTTGTGGTTGTACAGCAGCCTGTGGTGGTGCTGGAGGGGTGTGTTCAGGGGGTCTTGCGGTCGTACAGCAGCCTGCAGTGATGCTGGGAATGCTAGGGGCAGTTTCGTGTGTGGTGGAGTGCTCCCAGTGGTGGTAAGGGAGCATTTGGGGGGTCTTGCAGTTGTACAGCAGCCTGCAGTGGTGCTGGAGGGGTGTGTTCGGGGGGTCTCATGGTTGTACAGCAGCCTGTGGTGGTGCTGGAGGGGTGTGTTTGGGGGTCTCACAGTCGTACAGCAGCCTGCAGTGATGCTGGGAATGCTGGGGGTGGTTTCACATGTGGTGGAGTGCTCCCAGTGGTGGTAAGGGAGCATTTGGGGGGTCTTGCAGTCATACAGCAGCCTGCAGTGGTGCTGGAGGGGTGTGTTTGGGGGGTCTTGCAGTTGTACAGCAGCCTGTGGTGATGCTGGGGATGCTGGGGGCAGTTTCACATGTGGTGGAGCACTCCCAGTGGTGGTAAGGAAGCGTTCAGGAGGTCTCATGGTCATACAGCAGCCTGGGGTGGTGCTGGGGATGCTGGGGGCAGTTTTGCATGTGGTGGAGTGCTCCCAGTGGTGGTGAAGGAGCATTCAGGGGGTGTCACCATGTGGTGGAGTGCTCCCAGTGGTGGTAAGGGAGCATTCAGGGGGTCTCATGGTCATACAGCAGCCTGCAGTGGTGCTGGGGATGCTGGGGGCAGTTTCACGTGAGGTGGAGCGCTCCCAGTGGTGGTGAGTGTCATATCCCTATATGGCACAGTGCACACCATCTCCATATTGCTTACAATCAATCCCAATGCTTTCCCAACTTCCCGCTCATCTCTGGGTTTACTCAGGTTTACTCCAGTTTATTTCCATTTTTGTACTTACCTCATTCTCAGCCACACACTATACTTTTCATAGTATATCTCTTCGCATTAACATCCAATTCATATTCCTTAGTCTTTGTCATATGCTCTCTTTTTCTTAACCCACTTACTTCTCCACTGCACTAGTATAAATATAGTGTTTTACATATTACTCTGGTTATCTAGAGTTTTTAGTATTTAAGTACTTCAAATGTATTGTAGTATTTCAGTTTGTTAATTATCTACATTCACAATGTCTACATCTTGTCCTCAACATCCTTACAAAGTCTCTAAACTACCTCTGAATCATCCCCTTTATCCCTACTCATATTATCCTTCTCATCATTGCACTACATGCTCAACAAGATCTCTGGTCTCCAGAGATCCTTCCTGACCAACCCTTCAGTCAGGAAGTTGAGTATCAAACACCATTATATCTGAATCAACCCACTCACTGTTATCTGTAAATTGGGCATTAGGAACAAAGGAGGCACAGCACATAAGCTGAAGCCGTTGCCCATCTCGACCTCCTGTCTTGGTAGCACTCAAACATGTTTACCAGAGATATTCCCAGAGACTCCGGAATTTCTCTCTGTTAATATCATGCACTCTATCTATCTGGAACCTCTGGGCTATACCCCTGAAAGACCAGTTTGTGACAGTATTAACAAACTTGCATCCTTGTTCCTAGCTTTTGTCTATGTCTTTTGGTCGCACTCCTCGTGACACTAATTTTTCAGCCATTCCTCCTCAAACTACTCAGACTGCAAGATGGGCAGGAACAGTTTCTGGCCTAATCTCAACTCCTCGTGCTCTCTCTGTTGCACTGCTTTATAGAGGTCGCATATCTATCAATTTAGATCCTCAGAACACTGAGACCTTTTCATTTTTCAGTCCTATGACCCCACCTACTTGATCTAACGTTTTAGGGATGTCTCAAACTCTTGAGACTCCCGAGACAGTCTTTGCTCAGCACAAAAGTGTTTCACATCATTCTCGAGGACCTACAAGGTCTCCTACATACTCACTTTTCGATAACCCACCATCTCACGATAATACTCCTGTGCTGCACAACCCTGGTGGTAATCCCTCTGAGCCCAGGAGCCCAGCTCTGGAAGCTCCAGAAGCACCACCCGGTACCCCTATTCCAATCCCTCCTGCCGGTTCTCCCTTTGGAGGCCCAGGAGGCAGTGGACCCCCTAGTAGCCCTGGTGGCAGTGGAGGTAGTGGAGGCAGTGGAGGCAGTGGTGGCCTGGGTGGTAACCCAGGCCTATCACCACAATCTCCCCCTCCTATTCCTGGACAATTTCAGCTCGGACCAGATGTTCTGAGAGTCTTCCAAGACCTCGGGACAATTATTACTACTGTTGCTGCGAATCAGCAACAACATACCGGTTCAACTAAAACTAAGGTCAAGGAACCAGATTCTTTTGATGGTTCCAGTCCAGACAAATTATGACCATTCATCGTTCAGTTGCACCTCAATTATGAGGATTGTCCAGCTGCTTTCTCTACAAATGAAGCAAAGGTCAATTATGCGCTGTCCTATCTTAAGGGCACTGCACTTAAGCTGTTTGAAACTGCAATTCTTGAACCCTCTCCTATTGATACTTGGCACTCTGACTATGCTGAGTTTATTTCAATTTTACAGTCAAATTTCAGTCCCCCAGATCCTGTTGGAGATGCCAAAAACAAAATTGGTACTGTCAAAATGAAGGAAAATCAGCATGTTGCAAAATACAATGTTTCGTTCAATAATATTGCTGCTTGTCTCCAGTGGGACGATGCTGCTCTCTGTTTCCATTACTATGCTGAATTACCTGATCATATTAAGGATGACCTCCTGCGTTATCCCAAGGCTCAGACCCTTGCTCAACTCCAGAGCAATGTTCAAGCAGTCAATGCTTGCTATTGGGAGCATCAAACAGAAATTGCACATGATAAATGCAACACTGACAAGGCTGAGAAATTGGCCAAGTCTTCCACTAACAAGGGGAAACAATCTTCCAATACTTCGTCATCGAACACCTCTAGCAGGAATAATACCTGTCATATCCCTATATGGCACAGCACGCACCATCTCCATATCACTTACAATCAATCCCGACACTTTCCTGACTTCCCGCTCATCTCCGGGTTTACTCAGGTTTACTCCAGTCTATTTCCATTTTCATACTTACTCTGCTTCAGCCACAACACTATACTTTTTGTAGTATGTCTTTTTGTGTTAACATTCAATTTGTATTTCTTAGCCCTCGTCATATGCTCTCTTTCTCTTGACCCACTTACTTCTCCATTGCACTAGTATAATTGTAGTGCTTTGCGTATTACTCTGGTTATCTAGAGTTTTTAGTATTTAAGTACTTCAAATGTATTGTAGTACTTCAGTTTGTTAATTACTTATCTATCTACATTCACCATGTCTACATCTTGTCCTCAACATCCTTACGAAGTCTCTAAACTGTCATGAACTGGTCTTCCAGGATATAGCCTAGAGGTTCTGGATAGATAGAGTGCATGATATTAACAAGGAGAGGTTCTGGAGTCTCCAGGAATATCTCCGGTAAACACGTTCGAGCGCTACCAAGGCAAGAGATTGAGATGGGCGACAGCTTCAGCTTATGTGCTGCACCTCCTTTGTTCCTAACACCCAATTTACAGATAATGGTGAGTGGACTGATTCAAATATAACAGAGGTCGATACTCAACTTCCTGACTGAAGGATTGGTCAGGAGGGATCTCCGGAGACTGGAGATCTTGTTGAGCATGTAGTGCGACAACAAGAGGGATAATATGAGTAGGGATGACAGAGGATGATTCAGAGATAGTTTTAGAGACTTCGTTAAGGATGTTGAGGACAAGATGTAGATGGATAAGTAATTAACAAACTGAAGTACTATGATACATTTGAAGTACTTAAATACTAAAAACTCTAGATAACCAGAGTAATATGCAAAGCACTACAATTATACTAGTGCAATGGAGAAGTAAGTGGGTCAAGAGAAAGAGAGCATATGACAAGGGCTAAGGAATACGAATTGAATGTTAACGTGAAAAGACATACTATGAAAAGTATAGTGTTGTGGCTGAAGCAGAGTAAGTACGAAAATGGAAATAGACTGGAGTAAACCTGAGTAAACCCAGAGATGAGCGGGAAGTCAGGAAGTGTTGGGATTGATTGTAAGCGATACGGAGATGGCGCGCGCTGCACCATATAGGGATATGACATAAACCACCTCTGAATCATCCCCTGTCATCCCTATTCATATTATCCCTCTCGTCATCATACTACATGCTCAACAAGATCTCTGGTCTCCGGAGATCCCTCCTGACCAACCCTTCAGTCAGGAAGTTGAGTATCAACCTCTGTTATAATTGAATCAGTCCACTCACCATTATCTGTAAATTGGGTGTTAGGAACAAAGGAGGTGCAGCACATAAGCTGAAGCCATCGCCCATCTCAATCTCTTGCCTTGGTAGCGCTTGAACGCATTTACCGGAGATATTCCTGGAGACTCTGGAACCTCTCCTTGTTAATATCACACACTCTATCTATCTGGAACCTCTAGGCTATATCCTGGAAGACCAGTTTGTGACAGTATTAACAAACTCGCATCCTTGTTCCTAGCATATTGTCTATGTCTTTCAGTTGCACTCCTTGCAACACCAATTTCTCAGCCATTCCTCCTCGAACTACTCAGACTTTGAGACAGGCAGGAACTGTTTCCAGCCTAATCTCAACTCCTTGTGCTATCTCTGTTGCGCTGCCTCGTAGAGGTCGTGTATCTATCAATTTAGATCCTCAGAACACCAAGACTTTCTTGTTTTTTGGTCCTAAAACCCCACCTTCTCGATCTAACATTTTAGGGATGTCTCAAACTCTTGAGACTCCCGAGACAGTCTTCGCTCAGCACAAAAGTGCTTTACATCATTCTCGGGGACCTACAAGGTCTCCTACATACTCGCTTTTCGATAACCCACCATCTCACGATAATACTCCTGCGCCGCACAACCCTGGTGGTAATCCCTCTGAGCCTGGGAGCCCAGCTCCGGAAGCTCCAGAAGCACCACCCGGTACCCCTGTTGCAATTCCTCCTGTTGGTTCTCCCTTTGGAGGCCCAGGAGGTGGTGGACCCCCTAGTAGCCCTGGTGGCAGTGGAGGCAGTGGTGGCGGTGGTGGCCTGGGTGGCAACCCAGGCCTACCACCACAATCTCCCCCTCCTATTCCTGGACAATTTCAGCTCGGACCAGACGTTCTAAGAGTCTTCCAAGACCTCAGGACAATCATTACTACCGTTGCTGCGAATCAGCAACAACATACCGGTTCAACTAAAACAAAGGTCAAGGAACCAGATTCTTTTGACAGTTCCAGTCCAGACAAATTACAACCATTTATGTTCAGTTGCACCTCAATTACGAGGATTGTCCAGCTGCTTTTTCTACAAATGAAGCAAAGGTCAATTACACGCTGTCCTATCTCAAGAGCACTGCACTTAAGCTGTTTGAAACTGCTATTCTCGAACCCTCTCCTATTGATACTTGGCGCTCTGACTATGCCGAGTTTATTTCAATTTTACAGTCAAATTTCGGTCCCCCAGATCCTGTTGGAGATGCCGAAAACAAAATTGGTACTCTCAAAATGAAGGAAAATCAACGTGTTGCGAAATACAATGTTTCGTCAATAATATCGCTGCTTGTCTCCAGTGGGACGATGCTGCTCTCCATTTCCATTACTATGCTGGATTGCCTGATCGCATTAAGGATGACCTCCTGTGTTATCCCAAGGCTCAGACCCTTGCTCAACTTTGGAGCAATGTTCAGGCGGTCGACGCTTGCTATTGGGAGCATCAAATGGAAATTGCACATGATAAACGCAACACTGACAGGCTGAGAAGTCGGCCAAGTCTTCCACTACTAAGGGGAAACAATCTTCCAATACTTCATCGTCAAACACCTCTAGTGGGAATAATACCAGGAACTCCAGGTCAACTGGAGGCTCTGGGAAATCAGCTAAGACTCCCAAGACAGGAAATTCTAAATCCACAACCCCTGACCTTACAGGAAAATTGGGTAAAGATGGAAAGCTGACCCAAGAGGAACGAAAGCAACGTTTTAACAACAACCTCTGTATGTTCTGTGGTATTGCAGGCCACGTTGCAGCAGACTGTTGCAAGGCAAAGGCTGCTAAAGGTTGCGCTGCCACTACCACTGCGACTAACAGCTCAACCGGAGCCTCCGGTGGAGCCTCTGGTGGTACCTCTAACACCTCTTCAGCTGCTTCGAGTTCCAATATGGACTTGAAAAAATGAAGAGCAGTTCTCAGTGCTCTGCACTGGCTGAGGACTGCATAGAGCCTACCAGTGTACCTATGGAGTTTTGTCTCTATGCATCCACTCCTTTTCATTGCGACAAACAATCTTTTGAAATACCTCTGACATTTCATATGCTTCCAAACATTACTTTTCAAGCTCTCATAGATTCTGGCTCAACTCACTGCTTTATCGATCCTGCGTTTGTCAAACTACATGCTATTCCAGTATTTTCTGTAACACCTATATGACTTGGTTTGATTGATGGAACATCCAATTCGACCATAACTCAGGCTGCAGAATTATCATTAACTTTTTTGACTGGGGAAAACATTAATGTGACATTCTATGTTACAATTCTTGACCCTTTGTGCTCTGTAGTCCTTGGATACAACTGGCTCTACCACTACAATCTGTTGATTGACTGGGTATTGGGCAGTATTACTTTCCGTTCTCCATTGCATTCAAACTTCGGTTCACAGATGTCTTCTCTGGCTCATACAGCGACTCAGGTATCTCCAGTTTCATCTCTGGTCCAGACCCAAGCTCGCTTCGGGCAACCTCTGACTCTGCTCCCCATGGAACCTGGCTCAAAACCTATGGTCTCTCTTGTTAATGCTGTTGCATTTCTATGCACAGTACAGCTAGAAGGAGCTGAATGTTTTAGGCTAAATATTTCATTTTCATCCATTTCAGGATTTTCTGTCTCAGCCTCCGGGCCACCTCCAGACCTGAGCAATCTTCCTGAAGAATATCACAATTTCACAGATGTTTTTAGCAAAGTAAAAGCCAATACTCTTGCTCCTCACCGTCCCTATGATTTGAAAATCTCCCTCGAGGAAGGCTCTTCGCCTCCCCTCAGTCCTATCTATTCCCTCTCTCAGGCAGAACTTATCTCCCTTTGTGAGTTCATAGATGAAAACCTATCCATTGGTTTCATATGCCTGTCACATTCCTCGCATGGTGCTCCTGTCCTTTCTGTCCATAAAAAGGATGGCTCGCTCTGGCTATGTGTCAATTTTCAGGGACTTAACAAAATCACCAAGAAGGATCGTTATCCGCTACCACTGATATCTGACCTTCTAGATACTCCCCATAAGGCTCATATCTATATGAAAATTGACCTATGCCATGCATATCACCTCATCTGTATTGCTGAAGGCGATGAATGGAAAACAGTGTTTTGCACTTGCTATGGCTCTTTCAAATGGCTAGTTATGCCTTTTGGACTTTCAAATGCTCCTGCTGCTTTTCAACGCTTCATGAACAACATCTTTGCAGATCTCCTGGACATATCAGTTATTGTATACCTCGACGATATTCTCATTTACTCCAACGACCTCGCTCAGCACAAGATTCATGTACAGGAGGTGCTCCGGCGTCTCCGGGAACATGGACTTTACGCCCGCGCTGACAAATGTGAATTCCATTCAGATTCGGTCGAATATCTAGGCTACATATTGTCTCCGGAGGGCCTGACTATGGCATCCTCCAAGGTTCAAACTATCCAGGACTGGCCAGAACCCAGGAAAGTGAAGGACATACAATCCTTCCTAGGATTTGCTAATTTCTATCGTCGTTTCATTGCTAACTATTCGGATATCGTGGTACCTCTCACTCGCCTGACCCGGAAGGGTGCTCCGTGGTTATTCTCCGAGAATTGTAGGAAAGCTTTCAACGAACTCAAGAAAGCCTTTACTACTGCCCCTATTCTCACCCATTGGGTCCCTGACGCTCCACTCATTGTCGAGACCGACGCTTCAGACTATGCTCTTGGCGCGATTCTTTCTATCCTTCATGAGGATGGAGAAATTCATCCTATCGCATTTCACTCTAGGACGTTTACCCCTCCTGAACTGAATTACAATACTCACGACAAAGAACTCCTCGCCATTTTTGAGGTGTTCCATGTATGGCAACATTATCTCAAAGGCTCTGCCAAACCTATTGATGTTGTCACAGATCACAAAAATCTGAAGTATTTGGCTACTACTAAGGTCTTGACTCGTCATCAAGCCTGGTGGTCTGAATATCTATCTCAGTTCAACCTGGTCATCCATTTCTGCCCTGGACGTCTTGGAACTAAACCTGACTCTTTAACTAGACGATGGGACATCTACCCAAAAGGGGGAAATAGCGACTACGCCCAGGTTAATCCTCACAACTTTTGTCCAGTATTTTCTAATGAGCAATTGGCTTTGTCCCTACGAGCTACAATCTTAGCATTCCCAGTCCTCTGGAGTGCTACTGTTATGGATATCGAACTTCTTCACAATGACATTCTCTCTGCACAATCCTCTGATCCAATTACAACTATTCACCTACCTATTCCCTCTGATCCTCGATGGTCTACAGACTCTGCTGGACTACTGCGTCTTGACAACCGCATTTATGTCCCGGATACTAACAACCTGAGACTCTGTGTACTCCGGTACAAACATGATCATGTCTTGTCAGGTCATTTCAGCCAAAATAAGACTCTTTCCCTCATTTGCAGAACTTATACCTGGCCTAACATCAGAACCATGGTTAAGGATTACTGCAATTCATGCATTACATGCCAGCACTCTAAGTCGAAGCATCACAGGCCATATGGACTCTTAAAGCAACTCCCTATACCAGAGAAGCCTTGGAATTCTATCTCAATGGATTTCATTGAGAAATTACTGGAGTCCTCCAGTTTTGATTCTATCCTTGTAATCGTTGACCGCTTCACTAAGCAAGGCATATTCATCCCTATGAACGTCACCATTACTTCCACTCAGCTCGCACTAGTCTTTGTTATGCATGTCTTTTCCAAGCATGGAGTCCCCAAACATGTTACATCTGACCAGGGCTCTGAGTTTGTCTCCCATTTCTTCCACTCTCTCAGAAAGGCTCTGGATATGGAATTACACTTCACATCTGGTTACCACCCAGAAGGTGATGGTCAGACAGAACACGTTAATCAAACCTTGAAACAATACATTAGGACTTATTGCAATTATCAACAAGACAATTGGGCTGAACTACTTCCTCTTGCCAAATTTGCATATAACAATTCTCCTAGCACAACCACAGGCATTTCACCATTTTTTGCCAACAAAGGATATCATCCTAATATCACTATCCATCCCAAACGCGATTTAGTTAGTGCCTGCGCTCGTGATTTCATGGTTGATTTAGATGAGCTCCACTGGGAGCTCCAGGAAATGATCTCTGCTGCTCAGAAACAATATCAAGGTCCTGCCGATGCTCCTTGAACTAAACCCCCTGACTTCAAGGTCGGAGACAAAGCTTTCCTGAAAGCTGAATTTATTTGTACTACACACCTGACCAAGAAGTTCTCAGAGAAATATCTTGGACCATTTGAAATTATTGTGCAAGCCGGAAGCCACTCCTGGACACTCTGGTTACCTGCATCAATGCAAGCTATCCACCCAGTATTCCATGTATCTCAACTCGAGCCTGTTATCCCTAACACTCTCCCCAACCATGTTCAATCACCCCCACCTCCAGTTCTAGTCAAAGGCGAACCCGAATATGAAATTTCTGAAATTCTAGACACCAAGATTGATCATCAACGTCGACACTGTAATCTTTTGTACTTAGTCAAATGGGCTGGCTACAAAGGTACCAATGAAGAAACATCCTGGCTACTAGCTACAGAATTGGGTAATGCCCCAGAACTTGTTGCCAACTTCCATGCCAAGTATCCTAACAAACCAGGTCCTTGGTTACCCTCATAGAATGTTTTCATTTTCATTTCAACTTCACTATATTATTTACTTATGCAAGATTCGCCAGTCTCTGGTGAATCTCCGGCTCATCACTCAGTTTCACTTATTTCTTTCATTTTCCTTTCAAACTCGTATTATAGCCCCAAAATCATGTTTCAAGATACAAACAAATATTATATACAACATTGAGGGCCAAATGCCCTCCCAAGTTCCCATTTTACCCCCTACTTTATTATCTCCACCTCGTTGTCGACCTCCTTTGGTGATGGCGGCATTCCCAGCCTTTTGATCTGCAGGTGGTAATACTCCTCAGGATCCTCAGGAGTCACCCTGCATGTCTGGTGACCGGAAGGTTCTTTGGGCACCCATACACCTAGTTCCTTGTCGCATTACTCTTGCACCTTCGAGACTTGAATCATCTGCTCCATTTGGTAGTTGGCTATCATACCGGTGTCATAACTAATTTTTTTGAAGTGGGTGGAAACCACTCCAAGTTTTTTGTTCAGACTGTCGAGCTTAGCAACGATCTGAGCCTGCCCCTGGAGCACCTTTTCACTCACCTCGTGCTGGAGTTGGAGAATTCTCTCCAACACATCAGCCCCCCGTGAAATCTCCTGGAGGAGAGCTGGATCCGTCCTGGAGACCTCCTCCACCCTCACCTTCTTCGACGACTCTGCCTCGCCCGTGTTCTTGCCTTTTTGTTTCCTTGGTGTGCTCTTGACGAGCAAGCACTTCTCGGCCAGCCTCACACATTCATAGCATGTGTGACCACCCAATGGCACCCAGCACTCCCTCTCCCTGTGCAAGCACCCCTCGCACCGCTCAGGCCTGTGGATACACGTCCAAGTCATTTCAGACATCGCATTTTTTGGGTGAGCCATCACCCTGACATCGTTGTTGCTGTGTTCGGAGCCAGATGTCTTGTTGCATTCAATGGGCCATCGAATGATGCCCTTGCCCTTCGTTTTCTTGGGCACCATGGTTTTCATTGGCTACAAAATTTTGATTAGCAAAATAAGAGCGTTATAATTATAACTTACCCCTATGAACAGTTTTGTATACTTTTGCTAGACAAGTCGTTAGCATCTCTGGTTTTCTGGAAGGAGATTCTGGCTCACCTTGGGCTTACCCTCTGCTACCGCTGGTTTCATTGACCCCATCATCCACACCGGTTTCATGGCCCCTGGTAGCTCTCCTGCACCAGCTGTCGCCCCTTTCGATGTTCCTGCTGTCGTTGCTGCTGCTGCTGCTGCTGCTGCTTCCTCTGCCGCTGTGATCTTCCTTGCTGCTTTCATAGCAACCTCCTTTGCTGCCAACACCCAGCATTGTTTCTCTGTTGCAGCCTTTCCGCGTGTGATGGTCTTGTCCCTTTCCCTCACAATCTGCTCAATCTCCTCCCTCGCTGCCTGTGCTTCCCTACACTCACATTCTTCTTCTTTGTGTGCCAACTGCTCCCTCTCGGCCTTCAGATGTGCAAGCTCAGCACTCTCCTCCTGTTTGATGTGCATACGTTCTTCCTTGCGTTGTCTGGCCTTTTCTTCCAAAGCAGCCGTGCATTGAGCAATTGATTGCTGTGAGGACGACATTATATTGATATTGAGATGTTGAGTTTTTGTGCTGAGTGATGATGGTTGGACTTAAGAAATTTTTTTTAACTTCATGTTTGTATTTTCGGTTATGTGTCACAGCCACAACAACCCTCCAAGCGACTCATGGGTTCATCACTAAGGGGGAAATACTGTCATATCCCTATATGGTGCAGTGCATGCCATCTCTGTATCACTTACAATCAATCCCGACACTTTCCCGACTTCCTGCTCATCTCTGGGTTTACTCAGGTTTACTCTGGTCTATTTCCATTTTTGTACTTACTCTGCTTCAGCCACAACACTATACTTTTCATAGTATGTCTTTTTGCATTAACATTCAATTCATATTTCTTAGCCCTCATCATATGCTCTCTTTCTCTTGACCCACTTACTTCTCCATTGCACTAGTATAATTGTAGTGC
>JASFDF010000737.1:0-12473 GCA_036937115.1 Nidularia sp. FH-822889 | reverse complement strand
AAAAGTGCCGCTGATTCAGTCCAAAGACGGGGTGGTGATGTGATACAACCGAATTCGCTGAAGTATGCGGCTACGTTATATCCAGCGTACTGACTCTCCGTGAAAGCATAAGATTGCTCGAAAGTCGAGTCGCCGCACCATTCACTGAATAACAGTTAGTTTATTACATATCAGTCAATAGGAGCAAAAAAAAACATACTAATCATTCAAACCGTAGAGATCGATAGAGGTCGCAGCAGAGTTGCTGTTGCTAGCGTCGCACGACAGGAAATTGGCGAGGGCATCTTTCCAGTTGGCATCGCCATTGATGGCAGCATAACCGACGAGAGCAGAAGATCCCTTGGAGGTACTATTTTGGGAGCAGGTGAACATTGTACCCACGAGGCATGATGGTAACGTTACTTACAGGTAAGCTCTGATGTCCCGAGCAGCAGCCTTAACATATGGTGCAACCTGCGTGCTATTCTGCACAACAACCTCGTTACCGACGTTGAACGCCAGGACGTTGTCGTACTTGCTGAACACATCAATGGTAGCAATGTACTGGTTGAGGATATTGGTGGACCATGAAGGAGAAACGCGGTCGATGGAGCCGTTCAGGGGAAGAGCGAGATCGATGCTGGAGGAGGAGCGGTTTGAATAGAACGTCATAAGGAGAGCACAGTACTTACATGGTGTAGATTCCAGCATCACTGAAGGTCTTCATGCACGCATCGTGGTTCAAGGACGAATTTACACTGTAAACACGGATGGTGTTTACGCCGAGCTGCTGAAGGAACGGCAAGTCGCGGGTGCATGCAGAATCCTGGGCAAGCGGGTCAATGAAGCTAGAAGGCTCCCCGAAGCTATTGTCCGCCGAGGCAATGACCTCGCCTGAAAAAATAAGGGGCGGCGTGAGCAATAATACAGTACAGCGAGTGGGAACAGAAGGCACCTTGCTCCTGGTAGGCGATGCCCTTGATGTAGAACCTGCTCCCATCATCGTTGAAGAGGTATCGCCCGACTCGAGAGACCTTGGACAGGGCGTGGACGTGAGAAATAAACAATGAGGCGACTATGGCCAGGAGGGCAGAAGCCCTAAAGGATTGCAGCATCAGGAAAGTCGAATAGGCTCAGAAGTAGACGGATGGTATAGGAGGTGGAAGAGAGTGGTATACGTATTAGACCAGCGAGGATATTAGAGACGGGAAGAGAATAAGGGAGACTAAGGAACGCCGTACGAGGGAAATGCACAAGAAACGCAAGTAGCTGTCACACTTTATATGATGTGACTCCTTGGCAATTAGCTAACAGTCCGGACGGGTTCCTTTGTCCGCTCGACAGCGTAACCTGGCGTAAACACAGCTCTGCCTAGCTGCAGCCTGGCGCCAGGTATGTATCCTCATGCAGTCCACGCCTGCTGCGCTGACTAAAGGGTCCGCAGTCCTAGGGAATCCTAGACCATCGTTTCCATATTTACAAAATATATACCACGTCTGTACATCTTAAAATACGTTCGTTCGGAGAGCATTTATCATCTATATATCATGGCGATTCTCGCCGTCGTTTTATTCGTGTCTTCTGCGATGGCCCGCCATCGCAGTACATCATCCTCGGTACGTGCAGCAGCTGCAGACACGTCTCAGCAACAATTTCCAACGCCGAGAGGGAACCACTATACCTGATCATGTACGGAACAACCGAGACCATCATGCAAGCAAACGCTGCCCAAGTGATGAATAGCCCAGAGTCTGCAGACAACTCAATCCCGAGAGGCGCAGTGGTCGTACTGTTCGGCACCTGAACAGTTGCTGTATTGAGAGATGACGCTTTATTAATGAGCACAGTCCATATGCTGGCGCCTATGAGAAGGAGGATGCTCCCCGCAAGAGCAAAAATAGTTGAGGCGAAGAAGGTATAGTTGTTTTTCGCAATTCCACTGGAGGAGACAATCAGCGACAGGCGAGAAACAAGAACGAGATGCCTGACGTTATTAACGAAATTGCGGCACAGATAGTTCCCAAGAGGAGCATCCAATAGGCCGCCTTGGAAGACTGGCCGAGGTACTTTGAATCTGTGAAGGTGAAACCTAACGGCGACAAGATGGAGCTAGTTAAGCGCGTATAATTATCCTTCATGTCGATTAGGATGGCGTCATAAGGGCGAAACTGGTCGCCGATGGTATGGTTCCCGCAAGTGCCATTCTTGTCATCGACATACCCGCAGTGCGAATAGATGCCGAATTTGTAAAGCGGGCGCAGGCCTGCTCCCGCTTCTAATGGAGCAGAAGCATTGGAAGTGTAGAGGTTAGTAATGGGATCAGGAATGACGGTCTGGAGGGCGTTTCTAGATGGAGCGATGAGAACCAAGGTTGAACCAAGCGTACAGCATAAGCTCGGTTCTCTTACCCATAACCCGAGACATTGAGTTTCACCTGGATTGCACAAGGTTAATGAGGGCTGGGAAGCAGCACGGTCCGACTCGCCATTGCTATTCCGCGGGGAACATTGGAGGTGTTTATCTGCCCCACCTGGGAGAGGAAGAGAAGAGATTAGATGGGAGTTGAAGCTTAGACAGGTAGACGCGCACATGGACAAATATCATGAGGATCGTAGACGCTAACCTGGGAGACAGTGAGCGCAGCAGAAGGAACGAGTGGGGAGACTCACGCAAGAACGGAGGCAAAACCAACACAGAGCTCGCCGCGCATTGTAGAGGGATATGGGATATAGCAGAGAAGGGTATGAACTGGAGAGGGCCAGCCAGCTGCTTCAACGCCAGAGAGAAACGCGAACTGAACGTGTTTGCACCAAAAGCGGAGCCACGCTGACTAAGCATTACGCGCGGCGAGCAATCTCGGCTAATGGGCTGCACGCAAGGAATACGCTACACTGGTGTTACACTCCTGCTGCACTCTCTGCTCTGCTCCCCACTGCACTCGCTCCCTGGTCAGCGTCGCCCTCTCCCCTCCCTTTGGCGCCATGTCAAAGAACGTCACCTTCCAGACCCCTTTTCACAACCCCGCTACAGCTCCTACACTCGACACTTCCCCGCAGGCTCTTGGCTTCCCGGAGTCTCCCCATGCCAGTGACCAAACCGATGCCCCGCACACGGACAGCCGCATCAAGAGGATCTCCACAGCAGTCGAGAAGACTGTGGAGAAGACCGTCGACAAGCTTAGCAGGAGCGTCAGCGGAAAGACCTCCAACTCGACCCAATCGCCCCCCCAATCGTCTAGCCCCAGACGAATATTCAGCATCTCCCGCAGAGGCAAGGGCCACCATCAGCCCAAGGACAATGAAGATAGCAGTGCGTTCGTCCCGTCTTGTTGCTAATCGTCGCTAAATAGTCGCGACGATACAGCTCCGACCTCCGTTACAAGTACACCCAATGCTTCAGTTATTGCAACCTCTAGACCGAACACTTCCGATACAACCATAATACCTAATGATGATTCTCCATTCATAGTTCCGCCTTCCCCGCCACTGAGGCCTTCACTTAGCCCCTTTAGGGGCGACGGCTCCGTATGTCTTGTGCTCTAAAGCTCCGTTTCCGCAGTTGACTCACAACTATATTAGATGCGTGCCGGCACCCAGACACTCATTCAAGCCCTTCATGCCATTCCTTGGACATATGCAGATAATGATGATGAAGCGACAGGCAACGAGCTTGGGCCAATCGAGTCCGAGACAGATGAGGACAGGCCCCCGCGTAAGCACACACCACTGTTTTTTCCTCCTTCATGAAAGAGTACATCTAACGCCTATCATTATTTCAGTTGACCGACTGTCCTCCTCTATTCACGCCATTCACCGTCCCGTCGCGCGTTCTCGGCGTCTCAGCATACCCGTCCCGCAAGGCAACGAAATCAGGACATCCACATCCGTGAATGAGGACGATCTGCCATCCTTAAGCTCATCCTCGGACGAAGAAGCAGAACAGGAGGAGGACTTCGAAGAAGAGGACACTCCCCAGTTGTCCTTCTCGCGACCACCTCAAATAAACCACAAGTCACTCCCGCCACTCCAGGACAAAGGGAACCACACGGCGCCCTTCATGTCCCTGAGCACCCGGACAGGGAGCATGGCTACCGTCAGGTTAAACCGTAGAGCTCGTCTAGCAGAGAAGTTAAAAGATATATTTGAATTAGAGGATATTACGGAAGTATGGGCAGGTATGTCGCGATATCCTTTGGTGTACTAGTGGTGCTTAATGGCGATGCAGAAATGCCATGCTGGCTCCTGCGCTCTGTCCGTGAGTAATATTCCATATCTGTCGCGTACCATCTCCTGATATTCCAAATGCAGTATTACAGGGCTACATGTATCTGACAAATACGTACTTGTGTTTCTTCGCCCATATGCCGTCCAGAGAGGTGACCCTCGAACTATATCAATGTAAAGTGGATCCTAATGTGCGTTTGGTTCTTAGGATCAAGTCCTCAAATCCGGCTCCCTGAATAAGAAGACTCAGCGGACAAAGAGATGGATCAAACATTGGTTTGTGTTGAAGAATGACGCCCTATCATGGTATCAGTCATCTTCGGTAAGCACACCTTTAGCACACTGTATTACCTCAAGTTAAAACTTCATGGTTTGCAGGATCCCTACTTTCCGCATGGTATTGTTGACCTCCGTTATGCTATCTCTTGCGATCCCGTTGGCGAGAAGGAAATCCGACTTCGAACGCACCAGAAATCTGTCATATTGTCTGCAGACTCCATACCCAGTCGTGAGGAATGGGTAAAAGCAATCCGAAAGGTTATTTTCAAGGCCCAGAATATGGGCGACAGTGTCAAGGTATAGCCCATGCATGCGTTATATTTTTTTGTTCTTGCTGATCGTTGTCAAGATCGCCATACCACACTCCGCTATTCTTGACGTGGAACGATCATCGGCTATGGATTTCAGTGAGACTATAGAAGTAAAGGTTGTCGACAAGGAAGAACATTACTCAGTTGACTCTTATTTTTTCGCTTATTTCCACGATCTGCCGGCGGCTCTAGAGAAGATTCGCGATGCTGTGCGGACTCATCGTACATTATCGGGGAAGGACGACCCCCCCCATTCCGTCCTCGACACTACAGTCTCGAGATCCGCCTCTGCCCCCAGTGCTACTCTAGAGCGACCTGCTAGCGTGCAGACAGAACCTAATCCTTCCAGAACTTCCTCCGGTTTCAGACTGTCTTCTTTACTTCGGCCATTCTCAGACACTATATCACGTCCAGGCTCCGGCACTAATGTATCCGCAGACACGCTTTCGGAAGGAGAGGAATATACGCATATCTCTCAGCGAAGCAACTCGTCCTTTATCCCTATCTCCACGTCGCCTAAATCTATGGATGACCATACATTCTCTTTCGAGGCTGCAGAGCACCTCCAAGAGGGTTCAAGGAGCTCGACCCAAGCGCAGCCTCCTCCTAATCACACGTACCCACCATCCACTTCACATGCATCCTCAGTTCCTGACCATCCTTCATTGAGCAGAGAAAGCAGTGGTTCATGGGGCGTCGGGGTTCCGTCTTGGCTTAAGAACTCGCGAAAGGTGTTCGGCGGATCTAGCGGAAGCGGCCAGATGTCGACATGCGAAGTGAAGGAAATGTATTCGTCAACTACCTTGAGTTCTTCTGGCCCAGCGAGTCGGTCGAGTGGGTTGGGTGATATGGCTTTCAGCGTGCTTGAGTCTCCTGATATGGCTGTCGATCCTGAAACCACGGAGAAATTCCGATCAACGTTTGCGTACGATGAGAAGGAGACCCTGCTTGGCCGTAAGTTCCTACCAAGATGAATATTCTTCCTTTCGCTCATTTCTTATATAGACTTCCCTGGGTACATTTATAGACTCTTGCCTCTTTATGGAAGGCTATATATTTCGACAAACTATTTTTGCTTCAAGTCGGTCGGGCCTCTCACTGCTAGAACTAGAGTGAGCAGTTTCACTTTAGCTTTCTTGCACAGGCTAAAATGCGTTCTTAGATGACATTGCCCACCCGAGACATTCTAACTGTCGAGAAATCAAAGGCCCCGCGCTTTGGACACCATGGCGTTATTATCATCGTCAAAGGACACGAGGAGCTCTTCTTCGAGTTTGGCGACGTGAACAAGAGGGATTCTTTTGTTCTTCTTCTTGAACGTCAAATGGATGACGTTAGAAGACGGCTGGCTACGGGTGAATCTGCGCTAGCATCTCCTGGAAAGCGCGAGGCCCTTATTTTGGAGGAGTTTGATGTCAAATCATCGACCGACTCGGATCCTGCGCCTGCTCCAGAGAACATGTCAGATTCGTTGCCGGCGGTTATGTTTACATCCGCATCATCCACATTCCTCACCTTCAAGCCCAACAAGTCCTTGCGCTTCACATTCCTGACGATTGGGTCTCGTGGCGATGTCCAGCCTTACATAGCTCTTGCTAAGGGATTGATTGCAGACGGTCACAGGTGTAGAATCGCTACGCACGGTGAATATAGAGAATGGATAGAATCCGTAAGACAATCAGCACTGATTTATTCTTGTCAGTTACTGACATTCCGTTAGCACAACATTGAGTATGGTTTTGTTGGGGGTGATCCAGCAGAGTTAATGAGCCTGTGCGTCGAGAATGGGACGTTTACGGTCTCATTTTTGAAGGAAGGTCTTCAGAAGGTATTGTTTGTTAGCCTTTCGGAGCATTCCCATTCACTCAACGGGTGTTAGTTTCGAGGGTGGTTAGACGATCTCCTGAAAACTTCATGGGAAGCATGCCAAGGGTCGGACGTTCTGATCGAGAGCCCAAGTGCGATGGGTGGAATACACATTGCAGAGGCTTTGGCAATTCCTTACTTCCGAGCGTTTACAATGACCTGGACTCGAACAAGGCGCGCGTTTTTATCTCATCGCCAGAACTGTCTTTCTTATTACAACTTTATAGGGCATACCCCCATGCGTTCGCAGTTCCTGAACGAAAGGTATGGTTTTTTTACATCGAGTGTTAGCTTGTGTCTTTAATGTTATTTACTAGATGGGTGGAGGATATAACTATATGGTAAGCGACTCCTATGTGCTGCTCCCATGTTCCGGTAGCTGATTGTTTTCAATAGTCATATGTCATGTTCGACCAAGTCTTTTGGCGAGCGACAGCAGGCCAGATCAACCGATGGCGTAGGAATATCCTTGGTTTAGGGGCTACAAGCCTTGATAAAATGGAGCCACACAAGATACCCTTTCTATACAACTTCAGTCCCCACGTTGTGCCTCCTCCGCTTGATTGGCCCGAGTGGATTCGTGTAACAGGTGAGTGAAGCATGTTAGTTCTATTGTCTAAACTCATTCTCTCCAGGCTACTGGTTCCTTAATGACGCCGACGTTAGTGCCAAGAAATGGACACCTCCAGAAGATTTGGTGAAGTTCATCGACAATGCCCATAATCTTGGAAAGAGGGTCGTATACATTGGTTTCGGAAGCATTGTGGTGTCGGATCCGAGGACGATGACACGCTGTGTTATTGAAGCTGTTGTACAAAGTGGTGTCCATGCAATTCTCTCGAAGGGTTGGTCCGACCGGCTTCATGTCAAGGCAGGTGATGCTTCAGAACCAGAGGAACCTCTTCCAGCACAAATATACCCTATATCATCCGTACCTCATGACTGGCTATTCCAACGCATTGACGCTGCATGTCATCATGGAGGAGCCGGTACCACAGGTGCAAGCCTAAGAGGTGCGGACTATCATCTTATTAACTTGTGTATGGCTTGGTATTGATTTAAGTTGAAGCTGGTATTCCAACCATCATACGGCCCTTCTTTGGAGACCAATTCTTCTGGGCTGATCGAGTAGAAGCTCTTGGCGTTGGTTCAGGCGTTAGGAAGCTCACTATCAGCTCCTTAACGGAAGCCTTGATCACAGCTACAACCGATACCAAACAAATTGAACGTGCTAAGCTCATTGGTGAACAGATCAGAGGGGTAGGTTTAATTATTTGATCATAACGGAGCCCTTGTTAATCTTGCTGCAGGAGGATGGTGTCGCCACCGCAATCGAATCCATATATCGGGATCTTGAATATGCTCGATCGCTAATAAAGCGAACTAATATGGGAGACCTTAGTGAAGAAGAAGAGGGCGATACTGAGCATTCTACCATCCGATACCGTGAACAGCAGTTTCCGTCAGGCTCACCTGTTAGATCGCATTCTGGATCTAGCTCTGTGGGATCTGCGCGGGAAGCCCCGAGTGAGGATTGGAGTGTCATATCTGACCAGGAGGATCGTCGGTCCTCGATGGGTTCGCGCCACAGTGAAGGTCGCACGGCAAAGGATAAACGTACGAGTTTTACTGCTGCAGTCTTGTCTGTCTTACCCGATTCCCTTATGGCAGGGTCCCCTCGCCGGCGTTCCCTATCTAATTCTTCGCGGCCTTAATAATCAATCTATCATATGCTATCTCTTCTTTTAAGCTGTATCATCTGGAACTACCGCATACATACACCACTGTGCTATAGAACTTGCATTCTTGTATCATATGTTTACATAGATGCTTCATTATAATGCTCATCGAAAACCTGTTTGCTGAACTGTCCAAACGTTTTGGAAGGTGAAAGGTGCTGGTTTGTGTTTGGCTGCATGAATAAAGCAAAAGTTTCTCTTGAAATCTTCTCCGCATCTGGACTGGCGCCTACTCTTACGCAATGCGGAGTTGCACGCAACTTGCCTCCTGTAGCAATCTCCAGTGCTTCGCCAGTCTGGAAGGCCAGGCAATCCACGGGTATCGATACCTTCGTGAGATCACCACCTCTTGTTCGAATGTACAGCCCAGACAACGGGGATGGCGAAGGAACCACGCTTGGCTCAGGGCCTCCATCCTGCTTGAGAAACATGGCCTTTTGACCGCAGTCAGAAAATGCGAACATGACGTTAGAAATAAATTACCGAACATAACCCAGTCAATAGAGAATGGTCTAGGTGGAAGCCGCACCAGCTATCGACGGGTTCATCATTAGCTGGTAAAGTGCTACCAGGCGCAGGTGGAAAGTAATGTAGAAGACGCGCTTTCGTTGTCTGAGAAGTGCGAATTAGGTCCGGCAGAGACATCGTTGCATCGGATAGGTGCGAAAGAGCTGGAGTTCGAAAAAATGTAGCAATGAAGTCAGGGTGCATGAAAATAACCAGCTTACCGAAAGGCTGGCAAGCAACGGCCAATTCACATCCCACTTTGAAAATGAACCTGGAGGAAGACCATGTTTAGGCACTTTCGAGGGAAAAGGCTAACCTCCCACCTTCCAAGACCCTTGAAAGCCTCTTCAAACCCTTCAACACCTTTCTCATCCTTTCTAGGCCCTTTGTAATTCTCAGCTATTCCGGACTAAAGGTTCAAAATGACAATTAATATGCTTACAGATGTTCTTCCCATAGTATTCCTTATAAGCATTCTGCTCTTCAGGAGAGACAGTTGGATCTTCTACAATTGGATTCCCGTAATATGAGCCTTTAAGGACATCTATGGTACAAAGTGAGCAAAAAAAGGAAAACTAGTTGCAACTTAGGATTCTCGCCTGGTTTTCCGTTCATGATTTCCTTGAAAATTTGTTATTAGCTACGAAATTGAATGCAATCTCGCTCCGTAGACACTCTACCTTTCCATGAGACCATCCAAAGCTTTAAAACGAAATCGAAGGTCAAAAGAACGCAGCAGTGGGCACAGTAGCTGCATACCTGTACCTACTTCCAGGATCTGCATACTTCTCTCGAACATCTTCGTCCAATTGAGCGAATTTATACGCCAATTTCAACAGGCGTTGTCGGTGCTCAACATAAGCTGATGGCAAGTCACGAACAATTATGACACCCAAGGACTTTGGATGGGATCCAAAAGCTTCCTCTGTCAAAAATGCTCTCGTCAGTAGGGTGTTAACTTATTCCAATGCCGGAAGAACAAACCAATAGAAGCGCCCAAGGACAACGGCGACGACACTAAGGTAGGGTATGATATCACCACCGCCCCTTCAGGGGTATACTGTATTGACTGCATTCGACGCGTTAGAGTGGCCATGGAACGAAGAAACATGGATCTTGCCATGTTGCCAGTGATGTAGAGTCCTTTATCGAGGTTCAAGCAAGACGCTTAAGCCTTAGGGTACTACCAGGTACGCGTGGACGTTTTGCTGTCAGAAGAAAACCTTAGCCTGTAGTTATAGCACGAAGGACAGCTGTGGAAATCGCCACTGTGATGGAGAACACATGTAGGCCTATTTAACCGTATAATAATAATAATATTATTATTATTTATCTTCACCAGCATATGGCTGCAAGTTGGACATCTCGAACCAAGCCCCTGTGTTCCTCATGACCCAACGAGCCTGATCCGATTCGACGGACCGGAATGAGCGTCGGGCACTTGCAAAGACATACTTAGATAGGCCCAATACTTATCAGAGGCAATATAATAGATACTACCAGAATGAAAGAGTAATCAAAGATCTATAGTAACTGGGCAAATAGGTCATAAGATAAGAGGACGGCTGGGAGAAATCCAGCATATACTAAGCTTGTCAGGCGTCTGAATCCCCAATGCGAGATGTGGACTACATAATAGCAAGGTTCACAACGCTCAGTGGGATGATCCATTCAAAGTAAATGGCGCTTCTTCTAAATCTAACAACTTCACTTCAGAAAGGGCACTGCGAAGTGCATCACCAGTATCATCGATCGAGTGGAGGAACCGGAGCAATTCACGGCATAATTGCCAATCCTTCCCATTTATTGCACTTTTCAGTAATCGAATAGCATCCGCGTTGTTCTCGTCGAGTTGCTCAAGATTGTGGAGCACAAGTAGATACGAGCCCGCCGTTTTCAGGCGCTGAGAAGCCAGGCATGTCTATGGAGAAGGCGTGAATTCCTCAGGCAACGGTATGTAGTTACAGAACGCACCTCAAACAATACTTTCGGGTTTCCGACAACGTCAAAAAGCCGCCGCCATCGTGTCATCTCAGTCTTTCTCGCACATCCAACAACGACATCTAAAGCAGAATCAAAATGATCGAGGAACTCTATGACTGCTCGTATCACTGGGTCCGCACTGCTTTGCCCTTCGTTTGCATCGTCGCCGATGGCGGCCGTAGGCTCCGATTCGACCACGGTATGAAGAAGGATTTCTAGTGCGTGTGCGAAGAATACAAGATTCTTATAATGCGAGGCAAATCGTACTGCCTCCTTAACTTGACCGATAGTTAAGTAGTAGAGGAGAATATGTTGCAGGAACAGATGTGACTGAATCGTATCCATTGCATGAGTAGCAGAATAAGAATATATATGTGAAAATATCCTACACTTGTTGCCTGTCTGAACATGACAAACGACAAATTTGTCCTAGTAGCTGTTTCGTGCTCTGCACCGATGATTATTCCCTTGTCCATGAGCACGGCTGTTCAGAAATTCATGTTTAGGATGCTATTCTATCAATAAGAAGACTCACAAAGTGGATAGAAATCAAGAGGGATGCTAACACTTTCTTTGACATTCTCCGGTGTGTCATTGTTTGAGAGAGGGGCCTCGATAGCAAGTGCATTGAGCCAAATACGCATTCCTTGTGCGTCATAAGCCCACAATGAGTTCTCCAAGGCTCCGATACCACGCAAGTGAATCCAGCAGAACTCTATCCGATCTGCAAATATTTGCATGTCGTACTTGACCTCTTGATCCGCTGACTGAACCTGTACTCAGCGATTGAAGTTACAAGCAAATGTAGCAAAGCATCTCACCTTCCGAGGGCGGAGAAGAATTAGCTGCCCGCCGACTACCATAAGTACAGTGGCAACAGAGAGGTCATCCACAGGATCCCCAAGTTCTGCTAGAGGTTGAAGAGACAATGACAGGTCAAAAATATTGGGGGCTCACGTTTTTGTGCAGTGGGAATCATCCAGCTCAACATTCGCACAGCACCAGGGACTGCGATAATTCCAGTGAAGGTAATAGTTCCGCACAAGTGCAATTTGATAGAGTCGGCTGTCGGCACAATCAAATAATGGTATAATGTGTTATCTGCCGTGTAGACCAGCAAAGAGTTATCGACCAGAGAGAGTATGACCACTGGCGAGGTAAGGACTTCACGGTACAAAACATTTTGACTAGTCAATTCCATATCTCTCGAGTATAGGCGTATCTATTTCGAAACATTCAGCAATTATATCGCTCACAGATGAACGTATTGGCTTCACCTGATATGATTTGGAGATTTCCACTGCAGCTATGAGGACATGATGGAACCAGAGTAATCCGCCTTTAACGGCAAAAGCTTGCTCTTGCTGTTCATCGACGAATACCTTCCAACGACCTGAAGTGGAGCTATAGTGTATCAAACCTCTTCGCCCAGCAATTGCTATCAGCCTTCCGTCGCTGCTTAGCGACGAGTATCGTATCGGCCAGTTGAATGCAAGATAACGCTGTGGAATCTAAAAAAGAAAGATAATCGTTTGTTTTTTTTAATGTTGCAGAACAGCAATATAAACCTTGATATGTTGCCAAAC
>JASFDF010000736.1:0-12476 GCA_036937115.1 Nidularia sp. FH-822889 | reverse complement strand
AGGTAGTATTTAGTTACATTGTTTGTACTCAGAACCCCAGTCTTGAGCTGGTCGTTTCTCCACTAGCAATACAGTGCTCATCTCCACTTCCCTATCCTCATCCCTCTCTGAGTGATTAGACAACCTCGACATTGCACTATTGAGTGTATTGTTTGTGTGTCTGACAGTAGCCATGCCATAGACAACAGCTAAGTTTCAATATATTTATTAAAAATAGTGTAAAGGTGCTAGAAACTCTGAGATCAGAATATGTAGTGGTTTTGTTTAATGCAAGTGAGGACTAAGAAGTCCAACAGGGCATGAACCTGTAGGTAGAACACTAATAGCTCAATAATAAGAATATGTTGGATATTGAAGTGCACATGAGGAATTGAGGGTGGGTATAACAAGTGGTGTTTATACAAAGCAATAGTGGGACAAAGATGTCACTAGTCAATGGTGACAAGTGATGCAGACAGGGGTGGTTAGCAAAGTTGAGACAGTTCTTGGAAACTTGGGACATGTGTATCTAGTTTTGAGAGAATCTGTGTGCAATTAACTGTCTCCCCTAGCTATGAACACAGTGCTTTTATATCTAGCTAGCAGAAATTTTTCTAGGATGAGGAAAATTGTAAGGAAAATTTGGGTGGCTCTGCCAGAGGCAGGCCAAGGGGAAATAGGATAAAGAGGGTTTTTCAGAAAATAGGAGGTGGAACATTTTAATGAGGGAAAAGAAAGAGAGCAGAAGTGGGGTGCAGAAGCAGGTCCAAGACCTTACTTATTTTTAATTGAGTTTGCTGCTTGATTGAGAATGGTTCAGTGCTTGTTTGAGGAGCTGCTCATCTTGGCAAGATCACTGGTGAAGGTGTTTGATTGAGCAGGTGATCTGTGTCCCACTCACTTAAGTCATTGCATGTCTGTTGGTATTTGGTTGGGGTCATTACAGATACCCTTTGTGTGGAATCAGGGTGCAGGCAGAGTGGGCACTCTACAATAGCATGGATACTAAAATAACCTGCACACCCATGGGTGAGCACTTATTTGTGTTCACCACTGACCCAGCCCATATGGATAAGCAACCCATGCCCTTACTTGTGGTTAGGGCTGATCCATGCTAGTTTCTAATCTAGAGAGCTGAATTGGAAAGATTGCAGTTCAATGGCTGGTGTATAATGAATATATTTTTAATAGCAAATGTCTTTTGGGTTCATGACATTGATCAGGAGGTTAGAACAAGATGGACTCAGATGGCCCCTTGGAGGTTGTGGTGTTGGTGTACACATGGTTGATGATCAGTCATAGTTACATAAGGGGCAAACCTAAGGGCAGTTGGCTGGCAGTCAGCTGGCAGTTGACATTGTACCATGTGACAATTGTTTATTTATTTAATTCTGCATTTATATCCTGCAACAAGTATCTTATCTACTAAGATGTAGTGGCCCTCCATATGAATGATGGGCCTAATGACCTTTCTAAGTTCTGTACTGGACATGCTCAAGCTGTTGTGATGCAGATGGAGATTCTGATTTGTTAGATTCCTTGGCTAGGTGATGTGTGCAGAATGACAACTGTGTTGCCAACTCTGTTTTGGGTAGCAAATAGATAGCAAATTAGTGAAGTTAATTAATTATCTACAAGATCCTGACAAGAACTGATATTGTCTGAGCAATGCCTGATAAGCTTTCTCTTCCTCTTCCAATGCTGTCTGTCATATGTACCTGTAATTTTTGCAGGAAGAAAGTGGTTAGCATTCATGGAGTTGAACAGCCAGGTCAACAAGTTGATGCATCAACCCATTTGCTCCATGAAAAATATAACAAGCCCCCAGCATCACCTAAACCAAAGTGTCAACCATTTCCCAAGATTCCCAGTACATCATCACAGAGCTCTAGCAACTCAAATTTGCCAAAGGGTATACAATTTTATTTGCCTTCTTCTATATTTGATATCTAACTTCTAATCATACAGAAATCCTCCTTTCTACTGGATCACTTGTAAACTTGATTTGCACCTTTGTTGCCTGGCTGCACATCAGGGCCCATGTTAGCTGCTCAGTGGCCAACAAAACTCTGCAGGGAATCCAGCTCATCCTGTCTATAACTCTGTCTCTGGTGGAGGTTGCTCTCATATCATCTGGGATTTATATCCATTTTCCTCACATCAAGCTTTCTTGTGATATTTGAACTGCATACCAACTCTATTCTATTGAGTCAGACCTTATTTGGACTACCTGCTGTCCCAAATGCTATTCCCTCTACTCCCAGCCTGTACCTTGGAAATGCCAATGGAGGCCATCACCCAGACCCTGTCCATGTAACACCAAGCTATGGAAGACTCAGAACACATGCAAAGGACCTAAATAGGTCCCTCAAAGTCTGCATACCACCCAGTCCTTTGATTCATGGCTTCATTTTTTTCTGTCCCATCAAGTGATTGAGGACACCCTTCAAGACACATTTCATAAACATATTGACCATCCAGTTGCATTTGGAGCTGATATGAATGATATCCAAGATAGTCCTGCTTGGAAGGATTTGCATGGATTCTTCCAGTCTCCTTGCCACCTGGTATTTGAGATATATATAGATTGGTTCAGTCCATTTACCAATAAAATTGCTGGTAAGTTGACATTATATCTGAATAACTCCATTAATTCAAGGATATCAAGGATATAAATATACAAGCCATGCTATGCTTGCTCTAGAAGCATTATTGCTCATGCATTCGTTCATTCAAAGCTTATACTCCTCTGCAGCAGACATAATTAAACCTTCTGCTCCTCTGAATCTGGGCATAATCTTAAACTTGAAAGGTAATGGCTGGCTACAAAAAATGTTAGCAGAAAATGATATAATAGTAAGATTTCACTCACGCCATCGCTCCTGGCTCGCATTCCATGACAGGTTCAATAACTCTCCCTACAGAGTCGACTTTATTTATTTCAAATGTTGATAGGATGGATGCTGCCGTCATCCAAATCAATGCAAGCGCGAAGTGAGAACCAGGACAGATCCTGATATAACACAATGTCAGTTCCCATTTCCCTTGAGATTGTACATTGTGCAACATGGACCGCGTACCTTCGCCCAAATCCGAAAATCAACGAGAATGGATCTCTAATCTCACTATTGAGTTTTCCGTCTTTCATAAACCTTTCCGGGGAAAATGAGTCTGGGTTTGGATAGTCTTCTCCATTGCGGAGCATGGCCCTGGATATATGATCAGTATTTACAGTAGATGGCGTTGCATGTTTCTTAGTTAACCAGGTGTTAGCTATTACCACAGAGCCAGCAGGGATGCGATATCCATTGTAGATGTCGTCTTCGTCTAAGCAATGAGGTATGCCTAATATCATTCATTAATATATCGAAAGTAAGATATGGATCAAGAAAATTCACCTATGGGTGCCGGAGGACGCCATCTGACAACAACTTAATATCAGTTCTTATAGTTAAAATAAATACAGAGAATTTACCGTAAGACTTCCTTCAACAGAGCCGACAAATAAGGCAACGAAGCTTCGTCTTCAAACCGCGGTAAACGTTCATGGCGCAATAACTTGTCCAATTCTTCATGTGCCTTTGCTTGAGCTTCTGGATATACAATCATGGCGAGTAGAAAATTGTTAATGGCCGCAATGGTCGTGTCCGACCCGGCTTTGCTCGAAGCAATTAGTTCCCTCTATACCGACTAATGATATCACTTACCTGCAAAAATTATGGATGCCGTGTCTTTGATCACTTCCCGTTGGTGCTTTGTGTCTTTGGTAACATCCAGGTTATCGATGCATAGTGAAGTGAATGAGGGGATAGCGGATCCGTTTGCCTGCAACGTTTCACGATCGACCTTAATAATTGCACCATCATGATCCAAGTGCTTACCAGTGCTTCCTCGCTCGCATTGAACGGGTCGTCTCGAAATCTCATCGCATTCCTATTCCATTCTCTTGCCTTCCTTTTAAATCCAGCCCCGGGGAACCAATAAGGAATATATTTCAAGGCCGGAATAAGATCAACCAGGAAGGTTCCCGGGACACCAGCTTTCAATGCGTCCTTGAGCGCATTCTCGGAAAAGTCGATGTGTGGGTCGTTGGAAGGTAGAATTTTAATGCCATATGCAATAGAGAGCGCAAGCCCGCCGCTCATACTAATGCACCGATCCTCAGTTATTATCGTCACCATACTCGGAGCAATAAGATTCAGCATCACGTACTACCGAACTTGCCCGAAGAAATTTTCTGGCCGATCGAGAAACCCGAGCAACAGCTTCCGCACCGATTCTATAATCCTCGGATTGTGCACTTTTGTACTGGTGAAATGCTGCTGGAATAGTCGGCGACGCTCCTTCCATTTCTGTCCGTATGGCATGCTGGAAAATTGATATCCCCAGCCCATGCTAATAGTGACAACATTTGTGAGCAGGTTGCTGAGCATATTTACGATAAAGATGTTCTCACAGCTCTGATACCATCGTGAATTGAGGCCTACCACAATAAAATTTATGTAGCGAAATCGAGATATCACAATAGCTCCGACTTACCTGCTGGAATAAATAGCTGAGAGCCTATCCAAAAGCTCATTTGCATCCTTCACGGAGTTCAGTATCACGAATTGGAGACCGGGAGCGCTAACATGGATGATGTCTGAATCTAAGAAGAATATGAAAGCGTTATCTCGCAAAGCCCTTAAAACTGTATCGAATTTCGGAAGCTTGAAGGCTCACTGTAGTCCTTGCTCCATCTCGCAAATGTCTCCCACTCGGAGCCCTTGGGCATATCGAAGAGATTCCCTACGAGAGGAAGCTTCTTAGGACCGGGAGGGAGCGGAATGGAGTGTCTACGCTTGCGATAGCCATAGAAGACGAAGCAGAGTATGGTGAGGCAGGCAACGATGTCGAGATGTGTAGTGAAAAGGCCGGGCATAACAGTTACAGTGGGAGCCTCGTGTTAACGAAGAAGTAATAGAATGTTGTTTGAGACATGCACTATGCCCGATGGCAGATAAAAGGGATTTGGTGGTTGATAAGCATAACCAAGCGGAGAATTGGATACGAGCTAATTTCCCGCAACATACGTGAGAGAGCAAATATGTGACAGAGCAACTGTCGGACTCTAACACATAGCCGCTTGAGTGCTTATAAAAGAATTATTCGAATGAAACCGATAAGTTGAAAGTAAACCATAATCTAGTGAGCTGAATTAGAAAGACTTTAATTCAGCGGCTGGTGCATAATGGGCGTAGTTTTAATAGCGAATGTCTTTTGGGTTCATGACATTTGATCAGGAGGTTAGAACAAGATGAACTCGGACTGGGAGGTTGCGATGATGGTGTACACGTGATAACAATCAAAGTTTGATGGTGCGCGCACAATCCATAGCCAAATCTGCGCGCACATACAAACCTGCGCGCACAAACCAAAGTCAAGTACGCACAAACCAAAATCTTGCGTGCATATATCCTTGGCTCATGCTTGATTTCTAAATATACCAGTATTCATTAATTTCAGAGCACAACGAATTGAGTCAATATATACTTACTCTTGCTACAGTTTGAATAATGTGAATCTCATAGTCCACTAGTTGTTACCTAAAGTGTTCCCAGGTGCAGCTTGAATTCAACTGAACCAGTACTTACTATTCACTACCTTTCAAGTTATTGGAGATAATATATGTGACTTGTAGTTCTTGTTCTTGGTATTTGAAGGCATAACCTGACACAGTAGTTGCTAGATATATAACTATATTCCAAGTATGATGTCAGCCAGATTAAGCACTGTAATAACTATATGCTATTAAGGCTCTACACAAAATTCAAAATTTCAGTAGGATGAACCCAGTGTTAAGATTCAAATTGAACTCATTGAGATTATACTGTGGCAAATTAATGGCCTATTCTTCCTAGCCAATAGGATTGCTTCATGTGAGGTGCTGGAACCACCCAATGGCATGTTCCATCTATGAGTGGTTTTTTTAAAACCCCACCATGCTTAGATCTTGTTCCTCCTTCTAATCTCTAAGCCAGCACTTCAAGAGAGGCAAATATGTAAAGTAAATAAGCTTTTAGTGCCATTTTTATCACACCAAAATAGAAGGCTAATGCTTGTTTGTAGCATTCTGTAGGACTATACTCTAGTCTGCATACTTGACAACTCCACTGTAACTATCCCTTCCTTGAAGAAGGATGGGATACTGACACTGAGCCCAATATGCAAGGGATATATAATGTTAGTATTTACTAGCTATGTGCACCCTGACACCCTCCTCATCTTCATTGTAGATGTGCAGATGCTTTATGTATGCAGGCCATGATCCATTGCTCAAGCATATCTATTACATCTCCCACCTTATCACTATACCTCTGTTCCTCAAGTATCATAACAAAAAGAGTCTATTATCATCAAGCTCAGTAGCCAAAATTAATTGAATGAAATGAAGCAGTACAAATGGATGGCATTCAAGGGCAGGTAAGCTCAGCTATACCCTTCTCACTGAGCATGTCTCTGCTAGGACCACTCAGTAAGAAACAAGCACCAGTATGCCTTTCTATCTCTCACAGCACAATGAGGTGTCCATGACCCACAGCATTCCCCAAACCCAGACCTTCTGAACTTCAATGCTTTCATACACACCTCTTTTTCCCCTGATGCCAGATCTGGTTAGCCCTTGCCCATACCCCAGTAGATCTCCTTTTAACTTTTGTCATGATTTACTGCATGATTTTAATATCCATTCAATGTTGCAGTACATCACTAATTATATGAAATGCCTGCATGAGATGAGGAGCAGGATCAGATGATTCTTTTTGTATCATTTCAGTTGAGCTTGAAGTTTAAAAGCTTGACCAAGGCCTTAAAATATGGCCTCATCATTTCTATATCCTTATTGTATAGTTGTTTTTGACTATTCAGCCCATATGTATGTTTGTAGGCTAATTGGAAAGGGAGGATTTGGGCAATAATACATACTACATTTCTGAACAGATAAGTCAATGAATGGATTTATTTAAATCAGTAATGTAGGTGTGGTGTAACAGACTTGTCATTAATTATGAATTAGATATTTTGAAAAGTAGTACTAGATAAAGCAGAATTGTGCTCACCAGGAATTGGATTGTGCATGCAAGCATCTCTGTTTGTGCATGTGAGACACCTTATTTGTGCATGCAAACAGCTGATTTGTGCATGTGTGCACCTGAATAAATGTGCAAAATGACCATCATGGATTGATGATCAGTCACAGTTACATGCCATTTGTTCCTGTTGTTTAACATCAATGTCAATGTACTGAAAAACATCAAGTATTGAAAGTAATGGTTGTCATGTACTCAGAAGCACTGTCAAATTCACCCATTCACTGCTTATTCTCTTCTACAGTAGACTGAATTATATCCTCTGGCTTTCTTGATCTGGGCATAATCTTAAATCTAAAGGGTAAAGGATGATTATAACACATAATTTCAGCTAAAATGATCAAAGATAAGAGTTCTACTCACACAACCGGTCCTGGCTTGCATTTCATAACAGGCTCAGTAAATTTTTCTGTAGAGTCAATCTCCTCGCTTATTTCAAAAGTTGATAGGACAGATGCTGTGATCATCCGCAACATTGAAAGTGTGACATGAGAGCTGGGGCAGATTCTGGATTAATGCAATGTTAACTGTTGAGCTTGCATTTCATAGCATGGAATATGCACCTTTGCCCAAATCTGAAGAGGAACAAAAGTGGGTCTCAAATCTCATTCTTGAGCTTACCATCTTTCATAAACCTCTCCAGAGCAAATGTGTATGGGTTGGAATAGTCTTTTTCATTTCAAAGCATGGCCCTAAATATTTTTATTAGCATTCAAAGGAGATAAAACTGCATTTCCACTTTGCTAACCAGATCTTGCCTATGACTACTGAGCAAGAAGAGATATGATAGCCATTATATGTATCATCTTTATCCCAACAATGGGGTAGGCCTGATACTTATTTAAATCACAGAAATAGGAGATAAATAAGGGCTAAATCACCTATTGGTATCAGGAGACACCAGCTGGTATTTTTTAATTTCAATCTTCTTAATCAAGAAAAATTGCAAATATGAGATACTATACCATAAGACCTCCTTCAATGTAGTGGACAGATAGGGTAATGACACTTTGTCTTCAAACCTGGGAAGATACTCATGCAGCAGTACTGTGTCCAACTCTTCACAGGCCTTAGCTTGAACTTCAGGATAGATAATCATGGCAAGAAGAAAATTGTTGATTGCTGAGATGGTCATGTCTGCTCTAGCTAAAATCTAAGTTATTAGGAACAATTGCCAGACTTTGAGTAAATGATATGGAGCATGCTAGAAAAAACATAGATGCCATATCCTTGATAACTTCTTGCTGGTGCTCAGTATCTTTGGTAATATCTAGGCTATTGATGCATAGTGAGGTGAATGAGGGTGTAGCAAATCTGCTTGCCTGTGGTATTTTACAAACAACCTTATTTAATACTCAATTGTCCCTTCATCTAGAAAGTACTTACCATTACTTCCTTGCTTGCATTGAACAGATCATCTTGAAATTTCATTGCATTTTTATGCCATTCTCTTGTCTTCTGTTTGAATCCAGCTCCAGGAAACCAATGCAGAACATATTTCAAAACTGGGATAAGATCAACTAGGAAACTCCCCAGGACACCAGCATTCAAAGCCTCTTTCATAATTTGCTCCAAAAAGTCAATGAGTGGATCACTGGAGGACTGGGTCTTGATGCCATATGCATCATGAATTTGCCTTTTCTTTTGGCATTCACCATTATCTTATCTTATCTTTTGAATTTATCACAGGAATATCTAATCTTGGGGACAGCATGTGGACACTGCATGGATACCATGAGGTGACTGTGCCCATGAGAACAACACAAGGCTACCTTCTTTTTATGAACAATTATTACTTACATGCACAGGCCATGAGTAGTACATGCATAGTACATGAGTTGGGTGTTATTTAGTTACATTTTTTGTACTCAGAACCCCAGTCTTGGGCTGGTCATATCTCCACTAGCAATACAGTGCTCATTCTTACTCCCTTATCCTCCTCTCTCCCTGAGTGATTTGACAACCTCAATACTGCATTATTGGGTGCATTATTTGTGTGTCTGACAAATAAGATCCAGTGCTATGTACTATCAAACTTGACCAAAGAAATCTTCTGGATAATCAAGAAGCCCAAGCAGCAGATTCTGCACTGATTCTATGATCCTTGGTTTGTGTATTTCTGTACTGGTGGGTGGGAAGTGCTGCTAGAACATCCAGCCATGCTCTTGCCATTGCTGTCCATATGTCATGGCCAAGAATTAACATCCCAAGCCCATACTGCCATTGACAGTGCCTGTAAGCTCTCTGAGTACATTTATATAATTGCACTCACAGCTTGTTTAACATCATGAATTGAGGCCTATCAAAACAAAGTGGATGTAGCAAGGCCAAAGGACAAGAACAGTCTCTGCTTACCTACTAGATTAATAGCTGAGTACCTATCCAAAAGCTCATTTGCATCTTTCACTGAGTTCAGAATCATGAATTTGAGACCAGGCACACTAACATGGATGATATCCAAATCTGTTAAAAGGAACTTTTTTTTTTTTTAAAATATCCTAAAGACTACTCTGCACTACAGAAGAAACAGAAGAATAGAATTGCCTCACTGTAGTCTTTGCTCCACTTTGCAAACATCTCCCACTTGGAGCCTTTTGGCATATTGAACAGATAGCCTACAAGAGGAAGTTTCTTTGCACCAGGTGGGAGGGGGAGGGAAAGTTTGTGCTTGTGATTATCATAGGGGATGTAGCACAGCATAATAAAACAGGCAATGAGGTCAAGATAGTACATAGTAGGCTGAATGTTTGGGGGTTATGGGAGCCTTGTAGAGAAGAGGCATTCAAGGTGTTAGATTGAGTGCTTTGGTAGAGGCACATCTGACAGCTGTTAAAAAGGATTTACATTACTCACTATAGAGTAATAGCTAAGTGGAGAATGGGTATGTCTGGGGGAGTAGTAGCTGTTTGGAGCTGCAATTAATAGATTTCAAACTGATTGTCAGCTGAGAGCACATATCAAGTAATATCTACTTCCACAGTGTAATCTAGTCTAGGTACACACAACTGAGGAAACTCACAGGGTGGCCAACACATTTTCAATTGGAAGTGGAGAGTTGAGTAGGAGAATTTAGCAGCTGAACATGATAGTGAGCAGTTCTCTAGACATATAGTATGTCACAACAGAGACTAATTGAAGAAAGAAAAAAAAGAAGAAATGATAGACAAGTTTCCAGATGCTACACTTATGGAGATTTTGTCAGGTCTTATGTGGCTGTAGCTCAGGAGTCTTCTGACTGAACAATACTATCTGCTAAATTGATGTCAATCAGCTCAGCCCTCCATCTCCAATGCAAGTACTACTTGGGTTAATGGACCTGCTGACAGAACATTAGGAAAATTGGTCTGTATTCAGCTGATTTGAAAGGCAAAGCCAATTCAAATTGGTGATAGCTAACATCTGCACATGTCACATCTGGAAGACACATTTTTTGTTTGTATTTGCTTCACTCCCTACAGTCAGAAGTGGGGTCAACCATACTTTACATGTACATATATATTGTACAGAAAAAAAGTGAATATTGATAAAAAATGATGCATAATTCTGTCTACATTATCCCTGCCTGCCTCATCCAGAGATCAAAACATATGTGGCTCCTACTCCACATCTTTGGTCTGCAATCCTCCCCATCACTATTCTCCTTCACATCCTCCTCCTCTTCCTCCTCCTCCTCCTCCTCCTCCTCCTCTTCTGCCACCTCCACATCTGCCTCCCCCTCTTCCACCACCCAATCCACCACCACTTCCTCCTCTGTGCCCATTCCCTCCTCCACCAGGAAGGAAGTGTTGATTAGGGTGAGCATGAAGTGGTATGTGATTTTAAGGGAAGGATAGGGGTTGGTATTAGCAATACAGTAATGAGAGAAAGAGGGATGAAGAAAGAGTAGGCCACATACTTCCTGCAATATTATTTACTACACCTACAGACCTACACATGTACAAAAGCACAAGTCAGCTTTCAATACACATTTCATCTAAAAGTGCAAAGTCCCAGCCATGTCAGATGAGCAATCTGTGGTGTTTGTAGTCTAAAATGGACAGTAATGTGTTGCTGCAGGAATGCCAAAGCAGCTATGTAGTCAGATTGTCAATGCTGCCAGGAAGATCATTAAAATAAAAGCAGTATATCATGGTGCAGCTATTTGCAGTAATCAGGTACAGAGAAGAATTGCAAGTGTGATAATTTCAAGCATTTGAGCATAATGTCACCTTGTATGCAATTGTGGCAGGGGTAAGGGCCCATTCAGATCTCAAGCCTTGCAGAGGCTTTCTGCTTACTCATGCCAATCAAAAATGACTGTGATTATGTAATATGCTCTGTCAGAGCAACTTCAACAAAGATAATTTTGCAATTACATGACAACAACTACCTCTACAGACACAAAACTCAGAAAATGTACAGTAGCTATACTGTAGTGTACATGTGCAAAATTAGAACCTCGTATGGCCACCATTTCTGTACAAAATAGCCTCAACATGCTCTGGCATCCCATAGATGTGCTTGTCAACATCCTCGATTGGTAGCTCATCCCATGCCTGGAGGATTGCTGCATGAAGCTCATCAACAGTGCTGGGGAGATGTGGGAGTAAGTGTAGTTGCCTTTTTAGCTCATTCCAGACTGGCTCTATGGGGCTGAGATCAGGTGAGCTTGGTGGATGATAAAAGAGGTCCATGTTTTCATCCTTGAGGAAAATCTTTGTTGATTTGCTTGTATGGCTAGGGGCATTGTCCTGCTGGAAATAGACTGTCCCATGCTCCTGCATCATCTCTGCATAGAAACCATGCAAAACTCCCTTTATCACCTGCTCCTGGTACCTTGTTGAGTTCATCCACCCACCCTTCCCTCCTGGATAATCCAACACAATCAATGGGCCTTTCTCCCCTTCATGATACACCCCCATACCATAACACAAATTGGTGATTGCTTGAATATTGGTACAATGCATTTATCAAGCAATTCCTCATCTGGATGGTGTGTCATGTAAATACAGCCATGTTTGTCTCCTAGCTGCACATAGCACTCATTGGACCAAATAACTTGGTTGTAATTCTTCATTGTCCATGAGTGATATAGCTTGGCCCAGTGCACCTGCTGATGCTTATGGTCCTTGGTGAGAAATGGGGCATGATGAGCAACTCATTGATTATATCCACAAGTGGAGAGGACACGACACACAGTGGATCCACTCAATTTTGGATTGAGCTGATTCCTGATCTCAGCAAATGTAACTCAATGTCATGAACACACTTTCCAGGATATAGGCTAGAGTTCTGGACAGATAGAATATGTGCAGTGGCCAGGGAGAGACACTGGAGACTCTGGGAATATCTCTGGGAAACACATTCAAGTGCTACCAAAAGAAAGAGTCA
>JASFDF010000735.1:0-12493 GCA_036937115.1 Nidularia sp. FH-822889 | reverse complement strand
GAGACAGAGCAAGTTTTGGGACAGAATGCAGAAGTCATGTTTCTATGAGACTGAGCGTGTGCAGTAGTTGCACAAGGAATTGCAATAGTGGTTGTGCAAACCATGAGTGAGAACTCGGAAGTTGGAATTCAAATATACTGTTAGATCTTGATTTCAAGTGGAAGACTAAGGGACTAGAGTTTGTGGGTAACAATAGTGCTATGTCAGAAAATGTCAGAAGTATTGTCAGAAGGATTTCTGACCATAATGCTAAAGATAAAAACCATTAGCTTCAGCTTATGTGCTGTGCCCTTCCAGTTCTTGTGGGTTCTAACTTAGTGAGTGGTCCCCACAGTGGAAGATAGTTACCAGGGTCGGAAGTGTGTCAAAGGTGAATGAGATATTGACAACTAGAGTCAAGTCCAGTGTTGAGGGCAAGGTAAGACTAGTCGAGGTAAGTCAACTAGAAGATGAGTCAGAAGGGGTCAGAGAGTCAGAAGTGAATTCAAGAGACTAGGGGTGATCATAGTCGATATTTGAATTGAGTACTAGAGTACAGAAGTGAACTACTTAAACACAAGTAATGCTAATTGTAATCATAAAAGCAGAAGTAGCAATACTATGGATACAAGGAATAATAAAAGTTCTTGACACATAATAAAAGTAGCAGAAACAAGGGTGGAAGCATAACTGAGCAGAAGTGTACTTAGAGACAGTAATTGTATTGTGAGCATCAAATAATAAAAACAATAGTTCGGCATTTAGCGATGAATGGAGATGGGCAGAAATGTCAGGAAATCATATCAGAGAGTGTCGGAAGGTGTTGGAAGAGATCATGGATGTAACATCAACCTGTTAGACCAAAGGGGATGAGTCAAAGGGGTAATGCACCTCCTTGATAGGATAAAGCTTGTAGTACACTAGAGTGACATATGGCACACCAAGAGGCATGCTGATGAAGATCAAATACTGGCAATAGCATTGCCACAAACACTGCATGTGATGCCAGTGTTAGCTGCCATTGAGTGGGTGAAAGGAACATCCCATCACCATCTGCACCAGGACTATTAGCAATGCTAGGTACAATGTACAATGACATTGAGACATCTTTCTGGGATGATTTGAAGGGTACTTTTAAAGTTAAATGAGTTCTCAGTGATGATGTAGCAGGAAGATGATGTTAAATTTAAGTACCTAAAATTAAAATGAGTTTGAGGTACAAGTAAAGTGGGAACAATAATGAAAGCATATGTACATACCCTAGCAACAACATAGTAGAAGAACAATGCTGAGGTATTTTGTGTCACATTCAGTAATTATTAGTCTGAAATTATAACTGTGTTTGAATTATGTAAAGAATAAATGAGTCTGTAAATATGTATATATGTATATATGTATCTAACAACTATCTACAATGTCCATTTTAACACTTTTGAGCTGTGAAATTGCAAAATAAATTGGGCACTATACATGTGTGAAAATAACAGCATCATTTGAACAGGATTGCAAGCTGTTGATCCTGTCTGAATTCATGTGTTATCCATCTCATTACTGCCAAAGAGATCCATACTGTTAAGCTGAAGAATGAGGAGCATAAAGTGGATGATGCACTACACAGAAGACACAAAATTTATTCCACCACCATGCTATTGATGACAAGCTCATGCACTGTGGTCTATGAATGGTTGACATATGGCTGAATGGAGCTGGCATTTTGCAATTGTCCTGAGTTAGTTTGAAGAATGACCAAGATAAACCTTTTGTGGAGGTACCTGAAGAGTTGAGAGAGCTGGCATATGAAAGCAAGGGACAACAAGGTCAGATAAATGGGCAAAGAAAAAAGTTCAAGCAGGAGGTTGCAGATTCACAACAAGTTGATTACTGACATGTTGAAGAAATATAGATTGGTGTTCTGGTAGGCTGGTCAACCACTTCAAATCTTCCAAACTTGAATCCACATTAGCATCCTCTCATGCATCCCTTTACAGAACTGAAATAACAATATGATTCAGAAGGATTTGGAAGGCAGATTACAGAGTGTGAGAAGTACACAGATGAATCTATCTTAACTGGCAGTTCAGCTCATCATTGGTTTGTTGTCCTGGAGTCAGGTTGCCATGCCAGAGGTATGGATTTTACCAAAGAATGACTTTATTTTATTTCTTATGCCTGTATAGAACATAAGGTTGTTTTCAATAGGATTTTAAATGGGTGAATCAGCATGTTGAGCACAATAAACTTGATAAACAGGAATTAATTAACATAATAGTATCAATTAGAGCCACTTTGTGGCCTTTTATTTGGTCTTTGTGACTCCCAATGATGCTCCAGGGATTTTTTTAACATATTCAAACAAGAAATTGTTGTTCAGCTCCTTTCACTTCTATCATAGCCAGCAATAATTTATATAATTCATAGGGTCACCAGTATCCTTGAATAGACCTATCATGGCCCATAATATGCATAAATCCATCATGAACTACACCAGAATTCAATAGATACAACCAACTTTGCAAAGATGGTTGGTTAATAAGTTGTCAGACACACAAACAATACATTTAATAGTGCAATACTGAGGTCGTCAAATCACTCAGGGAGAAGGGAAGAATAAGGAGAAAGGGATGAGCACTGTATTGCTAGTGGAGATATGACCAGCTCAAGACTGGGGTTCTGAGTACAAATGATGTAACTAAATACTACCTAACTCATGTACTATGCATGTACTACTCATGTCCTGTGCATGTAAGTAATGTGTTGTGTACATGTGTATCATGCATGTAAGTAACAATCGATCATAAAGAGAAGTGTGCCTTGTGTTGTCCTCATGGGTGCAGTTGCCTCATGGTATCCATGCAATTGTCCATGTGTTATCCCCAAGATTAGATTTCCCTGTGATAAGTCCAAGAGATAAGATAATGATAATTGCCAAAAGAAAAGGTGAATTCATGACATAAGTGAAAGCAGAAATTGCAGACAAGGATAATCCAGATAGCTCCTAATAGAATATATAGTTCCTGGAAGGATTAGATTTGCACACTTATGTTGAAAATATCTAGGTGTTTAGTAGAAATTCACCTTCTCTTCTGACTTATGAGCAAGTGTGGAATTATATATTCACATATTAGTAATACAAGTTCTGTATAGAAATTTTGTAGTCTTAAAGGCCCTATCAATACTTTATGCCACCACAGATGCATGAGCAAACTCATTCATGACAGAAAAATGTTGTCTTGGCAGTACTCATAATTTGTTAGAATGATTGTTCTCCAGGATGCTTGTATATTAGGGAGTTCACTTATCAAGTAATTTTTAAAAAATTGAAATCTCTATTTGGTAGTTACTTGTCCAATGCTTTGTATGACAGCTTCAAATTTTGTAGAGTATGGCAGCCATTGTTGAAATGATGATAGCAAAAGTAAAATAGCAATAAATTAGAGGTAAATGCATAGTAAATATGATGCAATGTTGGTGTCCTTAAGTACATAGGTAGATAAATTCTTGAGACAAGGACTACATATTAGAATTAATGAGGTAGCAACATAAGACACAACTAAGGATAAAATCAGCATAATGGTGGCTGAATAGTGAAGTGAGATGCATAGTACTAAATACAGAAAGCATGAATGAGAAATGGAATTGTCTGTACCAACCAATATTCCAATAATCTTCACTCTGAGTATTCAAAACATTTTTTTCAGTTCAATGATTTCAAACTGATTAAGTCTCCAGTATAATTCACCTATCTCACAGTTGCTTAAAAGCTGAAAATTTGCAAAATCATTGAACAGAGAACATTGTCTTAATTTAGAAATTACCATGTGAGACCTCATGCCTTCTTATATTCTGCTACATGGTAAAAGAGTTAATCACCAAGCTAGTAGGCTATGCTTAGGTTTGTAGAGGAACAAAAAAAAAACAGATCAGTCATACTCAGTAAACTCCACCACAGCAACAAGACCTTAGCAAAGCAAACTTATGAAAAGCCAAACAGCCAGTGAAATGAAATTCATCCATGAACTTCCTGCACATTGTAGGCAGATAATGGGTAACACCCCTTGTTGTGGATCAAGTTTGCACAGTGATGAAAAGATGAAACTGATTGATTAGTAGTGCCTCCTACAGAGGCTCTTTTATACTACATACAAGTGTTTGACAATGTTCTACTTAATTACAGAAGTTATCTATTGAGTCAATGCTTGGTAAGTCTTTACTAACAGTATTACTAAACTTTTACTAAGCCCAAACTCTCCTTGTTCCAGCAACTTCCTGTATGTGCTAGATTGACTTCCAACACCCCTTTATAATACACTCTAGTGTTAACCTGAGTTTGGTGATGTTCTTCAATAAATTCTAAGCTTATACATTAAGACTTGATAATATCCATTATAGACTAGCAATATTTTGCTGAAGGTCTGTGTGTAATATTTCCTGAAAATAAAATTTCATTGGACAGCAATGGAAGATCAGTGAACATTTCATTGCTACTTCATAATATTTACTGATTATCACTGTTATTCAATGTATTAGCATGATGCATTGTAGAATGCCGATGTTCATTGGTACTCAATGAAGTTCAGTGAAATTTCAGGCATGATACTATACACGCTGTCCTCCGGAACCACCATTTCCGCAATAAGCTAGAGACATATGAAATAGTACCATTCTCGGTTAACGCCATCACCAAGTCCACTTAAAAATTGGATTTTAAGGTCAGATTGGACCACTGTGGATGGGCATCTGGCGCTGCAAGTGAACAAGCAGGTGGGACAGGAGTGCGAAGGGAATGAGGGCAATTATATCAAGCACCAGTGAAAATTGGAAGATTTTAGGTGAGCCAGCACCGAGCAGGTTGGGGATGTTGTTGAAGATTGCCGTGGGCTGTCGAAGTTGGGTGAAGGCTGAGCTTGATCATTAGAACTTGCTGAAGTTCAGTATGTTATCTTGACCTACAATAATTGTCAAAGCTTATTAATCATCAGACTTTGTCAGTGTGTACAAATCTTTACCACCATTCATCGCTCTTCACCACTGTTCATTCAGTTGAGTTTCCAGTGCCGGGTGAAGGACTGACAGACGCGGCGAGGATGCGGCGCGACTTGCTGACAAAGAGCCTGTAACAACCTTGGGGCTGATGTCACGGATTTCTTCGGCGGTGGTTCCTTGCGAAAATACCTCTCCTTTGGACGACCTCTACCCTCCCAAAATGCTACCAACTTGCCTTTGGGATTGCGTGTATAGAACCGTGAAATGTACTGGAACCATTTCTTGTCTTAAATTTGCAGAATCCTTGTATAGAAAGGTGTGGTAAACGACGCAAAATTGCCTAAAGGATCGGGGGTATTTTCAGGACCGGTGGAAACTGTACATCATATGCCGAAGAATTGACACGGTGTCTATTTAAGGAATGTCAGCTGTCAAAGGGCAAGGTACTTGAGCGCTTCAGCGTCCATGTCGCCTAAAAGCAGGACTACACTGACACGAATCAGGTCGGATACACTATTGCTGAGGACCTCGTATCCATAGGATAAGTTACGAGTCTTCTCTCTCTTTGGCATCGCAAAGTCTGACTTTGAAAACCCATTCCATCTTTCGTGAAGTATCCGCTCTATCAACTCCCGATTGCGCTAGCAAGACTAATAATAGCACATTGGTTCATTGCTCTTGTCAGAATGCAATAGATTTATTTGGGGCTGGCGCAAGGTTCCTTGACGTTCCTGGCGGAGGAAGACAATTTCCGGAATCAAGCAACCTTTCGAAGCGTACGCGTTATGTTTGGAAGATGCGCTGTAATGAGGTACAGGGTGGAAGACAAAAGATAAAAGGCGCAGCTAACGAGAGGACATGTACAATAACACCCAGTGTCCACAGTTCTCATACCTTGATCTAGCTGACATGGCACCAATTATATCTCATTCATCCCACGGATATCACCTTGCTTCGCAAACGGTCAGCGAATACTCGTTCGACGGGTCATACACCGAGACTCTGCCTGGCAGTAACGGTCGTCCATCGGTCGTCTCGAAGGGAAACGATAGTGCGGAGTCGACTGAACTACCAACTCCAAGCCAGCGTAGTGGCCGAAACCTCATCCTTTGCTTCGATGGCACGGGCGATCAGTCAGCATCTCATCCGTGATCTATTATTTTTATATTGTCGCTCACTGCCTTTCTATTAGATTCGATAACGATGTCAATATCTTCTGTCATTAATGGTGCAAGTCCTGAACTAACCTTGTCTCTTGTAGAACTCCAACGTAGTTGAATTCTTCAGTATGCTGAAGAAAGACAACCCGGAGGAACAACAAGTTTACTATCAAGTATGGCTCCAGACACCTCTTTAGTCGAGCAATCATCCTAACTGTAATGGTGTAGGCCGGAATAGGGACCTATACCTCTCCTGTGATTGCTACCCCTTTGGCCGCGAAGATCTCCAAGGTGATTGCCTGAATTTCAACATCTATTCAGACGTAGTGTATCTAAATTGGAATTCTTCTCCAGACTCTCGACACTGCCATTGCTTGGAACCTTGGCACTCATATCACAGGTACGGCTTCCATCCCCATATCCAGAGTTTCATGTCACTAAGACCTATATCAGACGGCTACGAGTTCCTAATGCAAAATTGTTCGTATGGACATCGAAGTCCTTAGGTTTATCTATTATTAACTTGCTACTCTCATGCTTAGATCGTGCCGGGGACAAAATTTGCATCTTTGGTACGTATCAACTTCATTTGCTGTCCACAACTTTAAGCTTATTGACATCGTGCAGGTTTCTCTCGAGGAGCTTATACCGCTCGTTGGTGAGTGTTTCTGAATATCTGAGCGAATTCCTCCGAATATGCTAATCTTGCACGTACAGCCTCATTGGCATGATCTTCAAAGTTGGCCTCCTTCCGATGTGTAATCATCAACAAGTTCCATTTGCGTATCACATGTACACGCTTGCAGACGAAGAAGGGTGGAAAATGTCAAATTCCTTCAGGAAGACGTTCTCCATAGAAGTTGACATCGAATTCGTTGGCCTTTGGTATGTTCTTAGCTACTAAATATCTATTCGCTTAATTCCGTGGCGCTCATCTCCATCTTCCTAGGGACTCTGTCGACTCTGTCGGTCTTATCCCGCGCACGCTGCCATTTGCAACATCGAAGTCGGTTATTCGTACATTTAGACATGCTTTGGCTTTGGATGAGCACCGGGCGAAGTTCAAGGCTAATGTCTGGAATAACCCCACGGAAGCAGAACTACGTATAGCTGCCGCTGGGCTCGATCCCGATAATGACATTCTCGATAAGGAATCTTGGGATAGGATATATGGAAAGTATGACCGACAGCCGACGGACATCCAGGAGGTTAGATTCATTTACTGGCGAAGACTTCCTTACTGACGACTTTCTAACAGGTGTGGTTTGCAGGATGCCATTGTGGTGCGTGGTTCTATAATGAAGACTCATAATCTACTAGTTCGCTGACTTTGGTATCAATTCCGACAGACGTGGGCGGTGGATCTGGTACGTCCTCTTGTAGTCTTAGAATATCAACCAACTGATAGAACATTCAATGGTAGTGCCCAACGGTACTAAACCAAATCTAGCTCGCATTCCTCTACGATGGATGATTCGAGAATGCTTCAAGCGCAACACTGGGATCATATTCATCCGCGAGAAGCTCAAATCTACCGGTATAAACATAGACACGCTTCTACCAGAGATTGGAGACAAGAAATCCCGCCGTCCGGAGCTCTGGTCACCAGAGAAGCCTATCAGCCATAGTCATGGCACAACTGAGGAGATGGCCGAGTATGAGGATGCACTCTCTCCGATGTACGACCAGCTGGAACTCGCTCGGTGGTGGCGAATCTTGGAGTACATCCCCCTTCACTATCGGTACGAGAGTAAAGGCGAGGTTCACTACGAGTGGAAGTGTAACAGAGGTGCTGGACGGCACATCAAAAGACCGGTTAGGGACGATAAGAAGGAAAACTTGCTGGTGCATCGGAGTGTGCAGATTAGACGGGACAGGTATAAGGAGCCTAAGACAGGTTCGCCATATCAATGGAAGGCTGACTTACAGAAGAAAATCGATAGCAACCATGTCGAGTGGGTGGACTAGTATTTGGCACGCTCTTTCTTTCCTTCTATTTCATTTTATCATTCTATTTAAACCACTGTGTTGACCTTCAAGGCGTAGCCCTATGATGGCCATTACATACGATGGACGCACGCTCTTTCTTACCCACTCTATTCGTACTATTCGCACCATATACAGCCTTCCTCACTGTCCTTTCAATTTCCTTCACGCTAAATACACGTGGATTAGGGTATCATTTCTCACTCTTAATATTCATACGAGATAAAGATAGCATTTTACACTGAACTACATGTAAGACTTGGTTCGACAGTCGAAAATATCTCTTGTTGAAGTAAAGCGCAGAAGTATTGCTAGCTAGGTCCTGGAACCATCTAACTGAAAATTCGTGTTCACCACACATACTTATGCAAGGAATCCATTTAGGTAGATAAAGAAGTGTATGTATGTAGTAGAAATACAGTACAGATATAAGCAGATGTGGGGGTCCGCGCCTGTGGTTGTGGCACACGCACGCCACGGACGGAGCAAGGTGGAGACGCAATACATGCAGGTCTGAGATGAGATGAAATCGAGAAGGGGCTTTGCAGTTGAAGAGGCGAAGGGAAAGGCTAAAAGAAAGGGAATACATAGTGAAATGGATGAAGATAAAACAATAGTGTTAAACAAAAAAAAAAAAAAGGGATGAGAGATGAATACAGAAGATGCGAACAGCGAATAGCACAAAATAAAATAAAATAAACCTAAATCAACGGCGCGGCGCATGCCCGCACGCACCGCCCCCTCCACTTCCCTCTACTAATTCTCGTCCTCCAAATCCAGCCTCACCGCCTCCAAATAGCTCTCCGGCACCAACGCATGCTTCACCTCGCCCTTCCACTCCCCCTCCTCCTCCTCCCTCTCCCGCTCATCAACCACCACTGCCCACCCTACGCCCCCGCCTCGCCCTACAACACGCACCACCTGGTCCTCCTCCAGCCCCATCTCGGCGGTGCCCTCCGGCTCGAATGCGTACAGCGCGCGGTAGAGCCCGGGGTACAAGGGTTCCTCTTCCTCGTTGAACTCCCCGGGGGACGCAGGGTTGTACGTCTCCACCGACGGATCGACAGGCGTCTCATCGTCGTCATAATAATACACCTCGTTGTCGTCGAGGAAGTTCATCGCTACTTCGTCCTGCGTCGGCCCCCCCTGCGCCCCTGCCTGTGCGCTTGTATTCCACTTGAACCGCCCCATACCCATTCTGAAGTCGTCCCACCCCCCGTCCCCGTCGTCCACTTCGTCCTCGCCGTCCCCGTCGCTGCTCGTCCAGCTGCCCCTGTTCGGGCTCGTCGCGGCCCCTAAACGGCGGTTGAGCCGCCCCACGCGGTTGGGCTTGGGCACGTCTGGCCCCAGCCCGAGGTGCCGCTCGTCAGAGGGCAGGAATGCAAAGTCGCGTACTTTGAGCGGGGTGCGTGCGGGTGCTGTTGGAGTCGCGGGTTGCGCGGCGGACAAGGGGGAGGTGAAGAGCTGCGATGATGAGGAGGACGGGAACTGGGAGGACAAAGGTCTTGTCGACGGCGCTACGAACGACGAAGGTGGGGAGAACGACGATGGCGGGAAGCCGCTCGCCTGCGGGGACGGCAGGGGCGAGAACCCCCCTCCTCCGCCACTACCCACCCCGCCTTGACTGGCGGTGGACCACCGCTTCGGGTTCATCGCTGGGGACCCTCCTCTCCGTAGCGACCCCTGCCTCGAAGTGCCAAATACCCCCGAGCCAGGTCTGGATCCCGGACGGCGCTGGCTCGCTTGCCGGGACATCGCTGGCGACGGTGGGTTGCTGGCCCCGGGGGGAAGCTGACTTGTGCGCCGGGACAAGGCGGGGGACGGCGGGGCGGGGCGCGTAGGGTCGGGGGTGGAGAGGCCGGTGAGGGAGAGGCGGTGTGTCGCGGGTGTGGTGGTGGAGGGGGGTATTGAGGGGGCTGGTGTTGGGTCAGCTGTTGTTGTTGTATGTGACGCGGCCGAAGGTGTGGGAGTGGGCGTAGCATCCGTAGCGGGGATCGCAGCCGCGATGGGGGTGGGCCCTGTGGAAGACGTGGGCGTAAGCGGCGGGGACGGGATCACGATGCTCCCCTCGCTCAGAGGCTCCTGCCCCTCAGGCGTTGCGGGTACGACCGTTGGGAACCCCGGCGCTCCATTACCCATAGGGGTCTTGGGGTACGCGCCCGAGTCCGTCTTCGCAGTCGGAGTCGGGGGGTACGCAGCGTCGTCCGCGGGGTGTATGGGCGTTGGCGGGTAGATTGAGCTACCTGGCGCTGCGTCGGACGGCGAAGGGGGGTAAAGCCCGGACGGAGTAGGGGGGTACGCAGAGTTCGGTACCGGGTGCGCGCCGTTCACTAGGGCGTGCATTTGTAGCAGGGAGGGCGTGGGCGTGCTGGGCGATATGCCAGGGGACTCGGGGTCGGGTCGGAGGGTGCTCCCGTTCGCATTCGTATTCCCGTTCGTCTGCCCGCCATTCACTTTCCCCTCCCCTCCATCTCTCGCAGCAGTAAAAACACTACTCAACGCGCTCTTCGGCGCCTTCCCGTCCGTCGGGGTCCCCGCACCCGCTGGCGTCCCGCCAGATATCGTGCGCGCGTGCCCCTTCCCTGTGCGCGGGTTTCGTCCCGGGGGCGGCTTGACCGCGAACTCGTGTGCTCCGGGCATGGGTGGGGGTAGGAAGGAGGAAGAGGGAGACGGGAAGGGCGAGGCGGAGGCGGGGGGCTCGAGGGAGAGCGAGAGGCGGGGGTGCACTGGGGAAGCAGGTCAGTATGAGTACTTGGAGAGGAGAGGGGAGATCAGGATATAAATGGAAGGGGAAAGGGAGACAATAAGCGGGGTGTGTCACTTGACCGGAAGGGCGGGAAGGAAGGTAAAGGGGCCTGAACGGGCGATCAACAATTGTCTTTTAACTGGCGGGTGCAGCCATCCCGTAAGGATCGTCGTCTGCCCGTTTCCATCTTAGTGCCTCCTTCCTTCCATCCGTGTTGCCGTCCTGCTAGCGCCAGCTCGCGCGATCTGCGCCTCCTGTTCACTGGAGGACATCACACCAGAACCATCTCGTGCGTCACCGCGCCTCACCGCACCCCTATTTCCCGTCGAAAACTCGCCTGCACCTCCACCACAAACCGGTAGCCATCCGATCCACTAGCACCCACGATCCGAAGAAGAAAGACCGAAATACGACTCACCCTTCGACTCTGAAACTACAGTGGACGCCATGCTCCTGTTCGTTTTATCTGATCGACGGCGTGGTGCCCTGTGGGTAGGTATCGTCTTCCGTCCGTGCGACGTGGGGTCACCAAGAGGAAGGCAGCAAAGGTTTATATCGAAAACAAGATGCCCCAGTAATGTGTGCGTATGCGTATTCCGCCAGCAATGCTCCGAGAATAGAGGTGCAGAGTATTCAGCGATCGTCTGAGGGCTTTTATCTCCGTATCCCGGGTTTTCCCTTGACTTCTTGCTCGTAGTAGTTAAATGGGAAAGGAAGAAAGAGGAAGGGATATGTATAAACGGCGGAGGGATTTACGTTGGCTGGTATCCAAGCAAGGAGAGTCACAGCAGCAGAAGAAAGGCGGGAACTGAGCACGTAGCAAAGGCGGGATTTGCACGTAGCCTCGTCGCGAGGGCCCGGTTGCTAGGCAGAGATCATGCTTGCGCATGTTTGGTTTGGGTGGCGTGGCGGGCTCCGAGTGGGCACTTGCCGTATACCCCGGATCCATGCCATACTGCGGGAAGCAGTAGCGATATGAGCTTCGGAGCTGTGTCTTCGCCGGAGGTGAGTGTTGGAAGAATGAGCATGCGCAGGTTGACCCTGACTTTTTGTGTTGTGTTTTGGTAGGCCCATTCCTGGGCGGTCTGGCCAATCAGATATCCGAGCTGTCCAGTGTCTATCTGTATTTTCGAACGCCACAACGCCAACATGAACGTGAGCTGAGACTCTTGATCAGTTCCATGTAGACACCAAACGTCGCTTCTTCGATCTTTGGTATTATACCCTGCAGCCACTTTCTTTACATGGATCACGACAGACGATCTCCTGCTTTGCTGCGTTTTCCTTCCTGAGACCTTCCCCGGATCCGCGACTTCGGGCTGGTATAAATACTATGTGAAATCGTCAAACACTACACCCACCCAAATACTCAGCGAGATGATCCATGACTCATCCTGTTCACGCAGTGCCACATAACAGGAGGCCGGATCGTCGCTAGCGACACGTCCAAGTAGCGTCACTGCTCTGTCGCCAACCTCATAACGATTTAATCACCATACCAAGTGTCACGTAACCTACCAACGGCTCTACACCAGCACATCACTACTTGCAGTAAGCACTGCGTTCCGCTGCTTCCAATTTCGCCAGCTTCACAGCGAATCAAAAGCTACACCACAACACCCACAACACCCACAACACC
>JASFDF010000733.1:0-12518 GCA_036937115.1 Nidularia sp. FH-822889 | reverse complement strand
CTCGAAAATGGTATCTGTCCATGGGAAAATGGGACCAATCATATATAATTTCTGACTACCTGATTCTTCGAGCCATCATCGAGTCACATGTATTGCCCTAGGTCCATAGGAACTGCATGTGTTGTATATAAGTGCATCGCATTCTAAGAAGTCATTGTCCTGGAATGCAGTCCCATCATCTTAGATAAACAGATTTTTGCACAGTGGGATTGGAGTGTAATGAAAGGTGGTGGTGTGTCACAATGTCAAACAAGTTGTTGCAGCCACATGCAATGACAAAGCAAAATAGAAGTACCAGACACATGCACTATAACATGTCACATGATCTGGACAAAGCCATAGTGGAGATTGTTCACTGACTGGGAACAGTGCACCATCTGGTTGTCAACAACAAAGAATAGGTGAGGCATTGGAGCTGGTCTGACATATTGTCTCTGCTACCAACAGCATTCTAGCATTGAAGACCAAACCTCTAAAGACTCTACACAGCTCCATGAGTCAGTTTTCCTGAATTTATCCCTATAATAATGACTCATGGGACTTATGCATGAGACCCACAAGTTAGTTTCATTCAATCTATCTCGATGAGTGATTGCAGTGCTGATCCTGGAGCAAATGCAGGTGAGAGCACTGCATCTATCCATGCTGCAGGGCCATTAGATGACTCTCTAGCCAGGCTCTCACCTCCACAAGTAAACAATACAAGCATGCCTGGACATGACTGGACAGGCAGTGTTAGTGGTGGTGGCAGCACTCCCAATATTACTTCTAGCCAATCTATTGCTCAGGGCGTAGTTCCATTAACCCATGTTCCTCCCTCTGAATCAATTGGATTCTTCTCTAATGCACATGACTTCACTCAACTAAATTCCACAAACATTGCAGTGCAGGGTGATTACACTGTGTATCAGATAGTATATCATGGCCTGGCATTAGTGAGTGTTTTTCTGCATTCAGATGCTACAAAAGGTGTGTCCTGGCATCTGTGACTATGACTCCCCTGATATTTCCCTTCATTTGTGAAAACTGGGATCTGGCCTCTGAATCCAAACACTGTACCTACCAAGGCATACAAGCTGTCAAAAAACACAACAACACAAGCTGCCATGCCTGTATCAGCTGAACTCACACCACTTCTTGAAATTGTCACTGAGGGCTCAAATTCATCAGCTTCCACAACAGCTAATGCTCCAGATGCACCATCTACTACCCTGAGCAGCTTCCACTACTTCTACTAGTACCAAAAATTTGTCCACCACCCCTTCTGTGGCATCCACTTCATCTGACACATCTTCTTCACCCTCAGTTTCCAAGAGATATTGCTTGGTTGGGATTCAACCCCTGCTCCTACATACAGCTAGACAATCCGACCTACACTTGCAGATTATGCAGCTGTGAGGACTCCTGGACCAGATGCAGATGCAAACCAAACAAGATCATGCTACAAAAATCATCATGGTCAGGGAGAATGAGTGCTTATGACAGCTTTTATATCACAAGGATGCCAGCAAAAAGAAGACTTACTCATCATCAGACCCTCACCATATTATTGGAACTGAAAATCTTGATGAACTGGCACATGCCAAGTGGAAGCAAGCTTGGAAGGTGATGTTGAAAGATGCTGGGAAAGCACTGAAGTTGCAATGGAAGGCAATCAAGGATGCAGAGAAAGAGGCAGCAAACAAGTTGAAAATAGCAGAGCAGGCAGCGAGGAGATCAGAACATGAGGCAGAGAAGCAGAAGAAAGGAGCAGAGAAGGAAATGAAAAAAGAATGAAAGAAGCAAGAGCACAAAGCAAAGGCAGTGGAGAAAGCAGTGGAGAAGGAGGAAAAGGCTGCAGAGAAAGCAAGAAAGGTGGCAGAGAAGGTGGCTGCTGCTGAAGCATGAGGAAGGGCTAGAGGACACAGGCAAGGACACAGGCAAGGACACAGGCAAGGATGTGGGCAAGGACATGGGAGAGATAGAGGCACCACAACACAGAGAAGTGGGAGAGATCATAGTGAGACAGATTTTGATGATGTCATAGATCTGGAAGTGGCATTTGAGGAGGAGTGGAAAACAGTACAAAAAAATTTATTTGGCTCACCTGAGTGCCCTCAACCTCGACCTATATGCTGCGAGCCCCAAGATGCTCCTGTTACAGTGCTCCCCACCAAGGTTGTTCAGCCTCAGCCACACAAATTGGAGCCAATGGTCACAAATGAACCACCAGTGGACACCAAAAACAGGGGTTTTCAACGAAATCCTAGATGTACAGGATGAACAGATTAGTTATTTTATGAGTAGTGAATACAAATAATACTTTACCTTGACTGGGCATGCTTCAAATGTGTTGCAGCAGCAAGAAACAATGATGAAGGTGGTTCAAAAGTGATAACAAATGAGGGGAGTCTTATCACCACCATTGAGGCACAGCAATTCTGCCAAGATTCCCATGTGTGGTTGGTTTCCCTGTAAACTGGCATTTTGGGTTCTCACAAGCAAAATATTCATTGTGATCTTTGTTGTTGAGGTAAAAATATAAAAATCTCTGTAATGTTGAGTTAAGATGTATGTTAATCTATTTTACCCAAAATTTCAGCCTGAAGTTGGCAAAGTCACATATAATCTAAGGCACATCCTGAAATGGCTGGTTTCAGGGTCAGATACAGTAAAGTATTCAAACAACATGATTTCATGGCAAGAATGCTGCTAGTAGCCTACTATTATATTGAAACTTCATTCCAACGCCTGGCTACTTCTGCCCTGGGAAACGTAAGATCACGTGCATGAGAGTGGGGAATGCAGTTGCTTCCTGACTACAGCTGCGCACTAGTGATGTTCTGGCCTGGCTCAAAGCCATGAAGCCATCAAAGCCAGCCCCATTTGGGCCAGGCCAAGCTGGGCCAACAACACAGCTCGGGCAAAGCTCAAAGCCCAGCTAATATTTCCTTAATTCTATTGTCTGCTTGCATCCTCCTCTGTGATGTACATTGTGTGTGCCTTCAACACCATCATGTCATACAAGGACAAGCAGTAGTGCTGAATATATCAATACATCAAGGGTGTTACAAAGGAATGAAAGTGATGTATCTTATTATCAAGTGGCCCATTTCCCATATCTAGTGATCGAATATGTTAGCCATTGAGAATAGATAGTAACCAAGAAGATATAAATTTATTTCATTATTGGTATGGTCTACTCACATCCTCCTCTGTGACGCACCCTTGCCACCTATCCTTGTATGATATGGTAGTATTGAAGGTACACACAATGTGCCGCACATTGCATGTGACTTCAATGCTACCATGTCATACAAGGATAGGTGGCAAGGCTAGAAACCAAGATATGGTGCCTATTTCCAGAAGGCTAATTGTTAGATAATTTTAACAATCGCTCTATTTACTCAGCATGATATAAGACAGTACAAGAAGAGCCTCATTGATTGATATACCAAGTTGTAGAGATTGTTGATATTTGATCTTTTTTCAAATGGTGGCTTATCTTTTGATTTTTGCAAATGCTACTGTGTCAGACACTGTATTAAATATTGGTGTGCAATAAATACACTTATGACACCAGTTTTTTTTTTTTTCATTTCAAGGTTGATATACATATACAAACCTTGGCCCATTTTTCCTCGTTTTCCTGATGGAGGCTGATGATGAGCATTGCTGCTCTCTACTGGCTGGAAAATGTGATTTTAACACATACACTGGGTACTGCTATCTGTCGATACTTGGCACTCAACTTTGCTTTCTCTGCTTGACTAACCCACATTCCTTACTACAGTTGTATTTAAGTTGGCTCTAGTAAGCCTAATGAAATAGACCAACATTGAAGACCCAGAGGGCTCATTCATACAACTAGATGGCCCAGGCTGGACAGGTCTAATGAAATATACAAACACTGGAGCTCAAGAAACTACAATGAAATAGAAAAACATTGCATGGCCATGGGCCCAATGAATAATACTAACACTGGAGCTCAAGCAAGGCTAATGAAATGTATGAGCACTGGAGCACAAGCTGAGCCAGTGAAATATATGAACATTGCAGCTCAAGCTAGCACAATGAAATCTTCGAACATTGTACCACAAGTAAACCCAATGAAATTTATGAACATTGGAGCTCAAGCACACCCTAATGATTTATATTAACATTGAAGATCCAGAGGGCTCTTTTGTACAACTGAATTGCCCAGGCTGGACAGCTTTAATGAAATCTACAAACACTGGAGTGGAAGCAGAGCCAGTGAAAAATTTGAACATTGGAGCTCAAGAAAGGCCAACAAAATCTACAAAAACTGGATCATGCAGTGCAGAGCCAGTGTAATATAAGAACATTGGAGCTTATGCAAGCCTGATGAAATAAAAAAAACACTAGAGCTTGGACCAAATAAATCTATGAACAGGACAGGGTCAATGAAATATACAAACACTGGAGCTTAATGAAAACCCAATGAAATATTAAAACATTGGAGCTCAAGAAACATCTAGTGAAATACAAAAACATTGGAGAGCTCAATGGCTCATCTGTACATCAATGAAATCTAAAAACATTGGGCTATTTTCTATTATTGCTGAAGCTATACTATTTATTTGATAAACACTACTATTCCTATTTGATAGAGGTACAGCAGGCTGTACCTTATTTTTGTAACCAGCTATACCTCCTTGGTACAGTGGGTCTTGTTGCCCCTGCCCCCATAGTTGGGACCTATTCATGCACCATATATCATGGCATGCCATTTGCTGTAATTGCTAATTGGGATGTTCTCAATGGATGTGCCTATGAGCCTACCAACCACTGGGAAACCTCTGCCTGGATAATTCAACTGATAATTGACACAGTTATTGCTCTTCTGAGTGCCATCTGCCCAGTCATTGCAGCACCATGCACAGCAGCACCAGCCATCCTGGTTGGGAGGCTTTACTTTAATCTTAGCAACCACTTTTTCTCCATGGGTGAAGTATTGCTGAGCTCAGATAACACATTTAATAAGAGTGGTGTTCCAACTCATGGACCAAGCAGCCTGAATATATTTCCTCTCAGAGGGTCCAAAATGGTTTATTCCATTGATGTCAACACTGATTCTTTTAGCTATTGAAATGTAGAAACTGATTTTAAAAATGTCACAGAATAAATTCCATGCAGTGCCTAAGTTCTTTTCTGGCTGGTTTGACCATATGAATGATGATGCTCAGTTAGGACTAAGGCACCAAAGTACTATATATTTACTTCATATATACAGTTCAAACCATACATGTATATGTATATCTATTGAGTCCTCCATGAAATTTGAGGTATACCATAAATATCAGGTATAGTAATGGTTATACATGAGAAATTTCTAGGGTTAGAAGTTGGATTGGGCACATCAACTCCCACCTTGATATAATTTCTAGGGTACATTCATGCCAGTCAATCATTGGGTTTATCTGGGATAACCAGGGAAGTCCTGAAATTATCTGTTCTTTGCAAATACTGGATATGAGAAATTGAGTTCAGAGTTTTGTTCCTTCAATGTGAAGATTCTGTCAGGTGTAGTGTGTAATTTTCACTTTCTTGTTCCAGGTACTGTCAACATTGTATACTGTGATGGGTTTTTCCAAAGGTTGCATTTTTAGATCATTTAGTTCTGCAAAATTTTACTCCAAAAAGATTCCTCCAGCTCCTGAGTTGATGGGGGGGGTTTGTTCTGACTTTTCTCTCAGTAATTGTAGCGTTGATGTTCATAGAGTTTTGATTCTTGGTGGCTGCAATTACATTTGACATGGTAATGGAAGGTGAAGCTATTGTCAGTCTAGTTGACCACTTTGAAAACCCTGTTTCTCAATCTCATCATATGTTACAGCAATTAAGCCTTTGTTGTAGGTTCAAAGTGAAGTTCATTGATTATTGGTTCAAAGTCCTATCTAATAGCAGTGAGGCCATGTATTAGGTTTGTGAGCTCAGTGATAGACATGCTTCCTGCTTGGTAGGACAGCTGTTGAGTTGCTAAGTCTCTGTCCATGAGAAGCTTAGGTTCTGGTGAGCCTCTAGACTAGGTCTAAGAGGTTTGAGTTGGTTCTGGGTTCTGAGGATCTGAGCAAGAATGTAACTGAGGCAATATTTGCCTAGGTCAAGCTGAAGAGCAAGACCAAAGTACAGAGGGCCACTTATAGTAATCTATAATGGTCTGTGCATGATATATTAAGTATAACTACTGTTACTATTGGCTAGTCTTAAATATAGCTACTCATGTGATAACTGTACTAAGTATAGAAAGGATGTTGCATAGCAGGTTACTTGTAAAGGAAACATGTAACATTATAAGCTTTCTCTTTGTCTTCTTTAGACAGTTCTCCCATCATGGCTCTGATGTGAGCCACAGTATCTTTGTAATTGCTTATATGAGGTGTTGGGGAGTTGCTCTTGCATGTGTTGTGCTGCCTATCACAACAGAGATTGCATCTGTCACTGAGGTACAGATCTTTCTGTTCTCATCAAGAGACTGTGGGATGGGAGTTGTCCCAAAGATGAGTGGCAGGGCACTTGATGACTCTGTGTGGGCAATGCCCAAGACAGACTGCACAGGGAGGGAGCAATGAGGATAAACTCCCTGTGCCATGCTGAATCTGCCCAGCCTGACAGACATGTGGGCAAATAAGAGTGACAATGTGCTGGGGAGCAGGAGCACCATTGGTTCAGGGATTGAGAGTGTTGTCTGTCACAGAATGGGTTGTGGCAGTCAGAAGAGCATGCAGTGTTGTGTTAGTCTGTGGGGCATGATGCTGTTGCTCTTGCTTGCACAAGCTGAATATATGTAGAGAGTTGGAGGGTCATTTTTGCACAAGTCAATGAGGTTACAATGCATTGCACAAGTCAAGAGTTGCATTGCATAGGTCATAAAGATGGTATAGCAAGTCAAGAAATATAGGATGAAAGTGAAGGATTTACAAGGGTTAGAGAGTGATAATTGCCTAAGAACTGAGTGTAGACTGACCTGTGCATCCAAATCTGCATCCTGCTTCTGGTGCTCTTCGCAATATACCTTATCCCTAGTCCTCTCCATCAGCTTGCTGGAAATGATTCTCAGGTTCCAAGTGCCATCTGTGCAGTCAATTGCTTGGTGCCATGCATGACATTGTTCAGCCTGGTAGACACAGAGGGTGCATGAATTCATCAGGTTGGTGGAGGGGTGGAATTCATGGGTTTGGATCTTTCCTCAAAACTTGGCCAGCATGTTGACACAATCTCATGGCCAATCCAAGTTGACAACTGCAGAGATAAAGTGGGGAACAGCCTGTATGAAATCCTTCCAGGGGAGGTTGATGTCCTGTGTGACAGTGCACACATCTCTGGTAGAAGCAGGGGGACCCATGATGATGTACCATCACTATTCTTGGCAATAGTCATAGATCCATCATCCACTGTTCTGGCATGTAGCTTTGCATCTCCTACACCTGCCTTTGTAAAATACCATATATCAAGGTAATCTCCTTTCTTCAGCTTGCATAGAGTGAATGGTGCATTGATGACAGTCTACTGCTCTGGAGGGGGTCTATCCAGGATAGCTAAGAATTTCACCTTGTTCTTTTTGATCTCATCCTTGCACAATGCTGCTTGTTCTACTCTAGCTTAGCAATGCCAGGCATATATGCATGGACAAAATTTTGGTAGAATTTCTGTATGAAGTGGTCATTCTCAGCAAATGATAGATTATTTCCAATGTGAGAGTACCCAAAGCTTATTGAGACCTATCTAAATGTTTTGAGAGCAATCTATTTGTGGAGCCCATTATATAATGATGTTGGATTGCAACTCAGAATGTCAGGTGCCCAACAATCAAGTTCAGCATGTTTCACAGTGCTGAGCATGAAGAGAAGGTCAGATTCTTCCATGCATTGAATGTTATTTGAGATGGTGCTATTTTTTGGTGGACATTGTAACAGATGCTCCACTCTGATGTGAGCATCATCAACACTGTCAGCATGCTTCTCCAGGGAAGTAGTGATCATATGGTCCAATTGTGCTTGGGAGGAGAAACATCTTCTGAATGATAACTTCATGTTATTAATGACCACTGGCAGGACTGTATTCTGGTCTGGCAGACCCCAGAGAATACAGACATGGAGCTCAAGTGCCAGCTAGATAAAAGTTTTTTGATGTAAATATAATTTCAGAGTCAAGACAGTGCACAGCATCTTGATCTCATTTGCCTCTTTTAGTATTTCGTCTTTACTCAAATGCCACTCACTTAGCCATTTGAGTTTCTTGTATTTCTTTGAGTGATTAGGGCATGGTTTCTTTATGCATGACAAATGATTAGAGGTATTGCTGCCACTTGATCCCTTGCATTTAGAGCCCAAGGAGCCAGTAAGCTGTGGCCATGTGGCTCTGAGTGTCTGCTGAGAAGCATCTAGGCCACTATCCAAGGTGGAAGGGATGTCTTTCATAGCAGAACCAAAGCAAATAGTACTGACAGTGTGAGCAAAGGAGAACTGTCTTGGATTTTTGCAAAGCAAAACTTATGCAGGGCCTCATTGCATTGTCAACATGTCCCCAGGACATCACATCCAAGTTGCATGATGCCCTTTGCCCTTTGTCTTTTCAAAACAACTCTCAAGCATGTGACTGAGAAAATGTCATGTTGTCAGATCTTGTCACAAATATTATCATATCTGATACAAATCATATGTCCGAAATAGCCAACTGCCAGCTGACTGTCCTAAGGGCAGTTGAAAATCAACTGCCCTTAAGCTTAGGTTTGCCCCTTGTGTGAATCTCAAAGCCATTTATGTATTCCAAGTAATGACTGGTGACCATAATGCACAATATGAGAATACCATTGATTCTGATGTTCCTGGTGGACTGGTAGCTTCCACTTATCATTCTAAATAGGTAAGTGGCTACAGAGAAATCAGTCAGCTCACCACAAATTGAATGAAACTGCTTCATTGGATTTGCCTGTCTGTTTCATTCTCATTCTTGCCAGGCTATTTCATTCTTGCTGTAACTGAGCTTGAATTACATAAAGAGTGAATGAGTCTGTATATACATATCTAAATAACTATCTACAATGTCTGTTTTTAACAGTGTGTATATTTATGAAGAGTCCATGACACTGCCATCCCTATTTATTGAACACCCCACCTGAAAAAGAAAAGCTTCAGGGAACCTAGATTGTAAAGACTCAGAGGACAAAATAACAGGTGATAATGGCAGAGAGCAACAGCATGTGGAAGAAGATGTGCATGAGACAGAGTCAGCAGAAGCCTAGGCTTCATAATCACAAGCTCATGTGAATATAAGTGACCCATGCTATGTGGGAATCCTGTGAGTTACCAGTCCTCTCTTGAAAGTACTGCATTGCATAATGCAATGCATGAGTAGCACTGCTGCTACTAGTGTAGAAGTCTTGTGCTATCTCTGGCCCATAACAAATATAACATTGATAGTTTTAGGGTCACGGATGTCCCTTTAATTCAACGAATATAATACACTGACAGCCAGTATCTGTACATGCAATATGCTAGAATGTGGAATAATCAGCGTTTGTACACAATCAACATCTTCGGCCAAATGGCTTCCTCCCGATAGACGACTTGTTCTGAAGATTTAACCGGAGCAACGTCAGGGGAGCCCGTCTTTGCTTTGATCTTTTAAAGAAATATGTGAAAAATCACAATCATTTAAATTATGCGATAGTTACCGAATCAAATCCATCAGGTGCTTTCGTTAAGTTCTGCTCCCTGTGGTCCATCAGCTTCCAGGAACCTACTGCAACGTTACTGAGTATTACGACATAGTTCTCGGAGGGAATTCCATTTTTTGAGGCCCAATCAGCCTCTACGACAGTGATGGTGAGTAAAATTAAGCCAATGGGGAACTTGAAGCTCACTTGATGGAGAGGCAGTAAAATAGTATCCCCTGCCCCAGGAACCTGATCGCTCTGTATATGCAATACATATAAGATAGAAACTCAAGCCTCCAATATTAATTACTTACTGGAGCTCCCTCCCTCAAAATCGCAGCGTAAGATATGACAAACCGAGCAATCGTTCTGTGTACACGGTTCAACGATCTTCGCCCTGCTATTGCCAATCGTGCATCCTCTAAAGGTGGGATAATGGAACAATTTTTCTTCCAGTTTCAAATTGCGATTGGGATGTTGCAATTGTAACCTTGACCTATAAAATATGGCTGTTAGCTCTGTGAATACTCTAGAATATTAGCGTGAAACATACATGTATTGGCGATACAGATCAAGATGGCTCCTTCCAGTCTGCCCATGATGGACAAGGTAAATGGCCCGCACACACGAATAAGTACGTTCGTTACTCCTCCAGTTATTCGTAAATAAATAAATCGCTAAATATTGATCGTTTATCAAGTTAGTATGATGTAAAGGACATGAAACAATCAATAACTGACCGAATTCGTAATCCGCGTTAGAGGGCTCGAGGTTTTCTAAATACTAAATCCTGTTTAAAAGATGCCTTATGGACAAGATGATTACCTTAAATACCGTTTTATCTTGACTGGTATGCTTTGATAGTAATATCTACATGGGCGTGTTACCGAGACTGGCCACAGCTGTCCAGAAAGCTCACATCTACACCCTTGTCCGTGTGGTCTACTTTCTCTTTGGTATCATGAAGAATGTCGCTAATTTCGTCCAACAGTGAAAGGTTTAAGGCATTTAATCCTTGGTATATGTTTCTAATGTAGAAAAGTTAGCTATGCATCATACCCACCCTAGTATGAATCAAGCGTGGCAGCATAATACCTCATAATATCATTCATCTCCTGTTGATCTCGATCGTGTAATACGAGCTTCAACACAGGAGATCGTCCCTGGATATGATGTACCCTTTCACCCTCTTTCATCCATTCCCTGTTGATTTCAGTAAAGCTATTGCTTGAGCATGATGTGTAAATAAACGCACTTGATCATGATGCAAATGGTATCATATATATCCTTTCGAATTGGTCGCGTCTTATTAGTCATTCGAACTAAGACTGTGTTCAATTTGGCAATGCTTTCTTGGAGCGCTTTGGCACTTTCTATGTTGTTCCGGGTGTCCTTGTTTTGATACGCGTAAGGAAGCTGGCAAAGCAGACAAGGCCCCCCGTGATACGTACCTGAGTCGCAGTAACAATGAGTTGCAAGCCTCCAATGCCTGCCTGTAAACCCGGCACACCAACGTTTCCAGCTACAGTGTGAGCAGTGGACAGTGCCAGCCGAATACCTTCTAACAAGTTATCGGTCGCTGTCGGCGTTGTGCGTACCATCATGGAAATTTCAGTTCGAGTTAATAGCACTTGTAATCCCAGGCATGAGCTTCAGACGGGTGAAGTACTTATGTGCAAGCTGACAATCCATTGTAAGTGTGGGCTGTGTTCAGTGTAAGTCTGGAAAGAACCTAGAAAGGTGGAGTCGAGTCTAGAGCTGTGCCTAAAAATGATTACACGGGTCCACCGATCGCGGCCGTCGAATTTTTTCATGACAAAGGAGTACCGCCGATTTCCAGGAACCGAATCCTGGCCGTATTCGGCCGTACCATATGCCGTACCGTACCGTAACGAGTCAAAAACTTAGTGGACGGTTACGGTTACGGTCTCTACCGTAACCGTACGGCATACGGCCGTGTACCGTCACGATCCAGTGCGCAGTAGTGATGTTCCGGCCCGGCTTGGCCTGAAAGCCGGGGCTCGGGCTTGGCTTATGAGTGGGGATGACCAATGCTCGATAAGCGTGACACTAGTTTCGCGCGGCGTGACAATGGTCACAACACAAAACAACTGACCCACTGCCGTAGCTTCCTCCACAACTCATGAAATAATCCATTTTGGTGGACTAAATATGTAGAAATGGAGTATAATTACCTTAGTTAAAAAAGATTTTTAATAAGCATGCTCAGTCTATGTCAATTCACAAAAATGAGCAAACTCCCTGCCAAAATCAAGCCAAATTGATGCCAAAACTTGTGAGGGTAACTACTTCTCAGAAACTCAATTTTACGACTACATTTAGGGAGCAAAAATGATCGAAAAAGCGAGGAGAACAACTTGTTGGCATTGAAAATTTTATATTGTAGCTGTATTCATGACAAAAAGGATCTCTTACACGGTTTTCTCATTATTACAGCATGAATAAAAATATTTTGGCCCCAACATATTATTCTCCTCGATTCAAATGTAATTTTTGCTCCCTTGAGCTAGTCATTATGTTGAGATCCTGAGAAGTAGTTACACTTGCAAGTTATACCCTGCCAAATTGTGTGGGAAATTAGTGCACTGCCACATGCCAGACTTGCCTGCAACTGAGCACAAGGCTTCCATGAGGCTGCCTCATGATCCAACTTCACTCTTCCTCTCTCCTCATCTTCTATAACTTCAAGGACACATCTGGTTTTGACAATTTGCAGTGAAAAGGCTATAATCCAGGTTTGCAATGAGTTTGTGTGTCACTTACATGCTGATCTTACTAATAAATAGTCAGATATTTCCTCTAATATGCCAAAACTAAGCAAGAACAAGGCTTCTAGAAA
>JASFDF010000730.1:0-10969 GCA_036937115.1 Nidularia sp. FH-822889 | reverse complement strand
CCCGTCCACTCAGAAACTAGGAGTGCCTCCAGCATTCGGAGTAGAGCTGGAATGCTTGGCGGAACAGAGTTGCTCTTGAGGTTTTCTGTTTTGTAGTGGGAGTACATCGCGTATATTTGCTATCTGACGATTGAACGGGAAGTCGACACCAATGTTGGCGAGCTAGCAACGTATCCACCACAACGTACGAAGATGAGATTGCGCATGTGCTTTTCTCGGCGTTCGAATTCAAGTGAATACTATTAGGGAGCAATTCAGCCGGAGGAATGGATAACGGTGGTGTGAGGGCTTACTTTGGCTCTTCTCCCTTCATACACTCAGGCTCAAGACGCGTTAACGACTGGGTCGCCCCTCGCGTGCGCTGACAATACTCTCTAGGCGGAAGAACGAGTAGCCCATCGCACGGTTTGATTTCTGAATCCTATTATAGGGTCATGATGTCTTCCAAATTGAGGACATCACTATGGTGAGGTTTGTGTGAGCGTAGCCGCGTATCTTATCCGATGCCTTTTCCACGGTCCCAGCGAGTCATGGAGTTGAAAGTAGAATTAAAAAAGTGGTCATCGCGCGGCAGCAGCGCACTGGTAGCCTCAGATTCGAAAATGCTTGGTTAATCGGAGCTGGAGTTGACCCATCCAAATCCGTGTGCTCGGTTGTACTCCTGTGAGTGCAACTTTATCGTATAGAGGAGATGAGACCCCGTGCGTAACTTCCGCAAGAAGAGCATGCTCGCATAATTGGATGTCCTCCGAGGAGTGTGGTAGAAGATAACACAAGACCAGTAGTGTCTGACTAAGCCGTTTGCATAAGGAGGCCGGGCCAATAAAGCGCGATTTCATGCATGGATGATATATCATTCACCGTGAATCTATGATTCGTAGCTGCAAGCTGTTGCTTCATTGCAGTCGACGCCGTCGGCCACAATAGCGCAACCAATGCAGGGATGTCATATCTCAGACAGATTCTGTTCTCTCCAAGTGGAATCCGCTCAAGTTTTTCCCTCATAGCAGTCATAAAATGCTCATCTCTGAGGTGTACTAGATGTTAACGAATGAAAGAACAGAAATAAGGCCTTCCATTGCTACATTAGTACACTTGATGAATTTGAGTGCTACATCGAGGTGAAAGTGTAAGCCACGAAGCGAGAGCTGAGGATGTTAGAAGGGTGCGCACATGATAGTAGCAAGTCGTCCACCACGGCATACTGTATCAGTCTCGATAGCGCAGAGTTTATTTTACTCCTTCGCTTGTATACCCAACAATATTAGTAGAGGGGCAGTATTTCCCAGCATTTTCGGCAAGCACTCTGCCTATGGTCCGCTAGGCCGTTTTCTAGACCCTGAATTGATACCTCCCATGCCGAGTAATATTGTCAAGATTCCAGCGTTGTTTCACAGAGCAATTTCTACAACAAGGAATAATTAGAATTTAGCTGCTGTATTCAATACATGTTTTGAAGAGTGTACCACCACTAGTGTCACCGAAATTGTGCAGAACCGTGTCAATCTCGTGTTAATTGAACGTAGTACTGGTGTGCCATTCATTCATCGAAGGTGGCACTCTTCCATCCTGTTTAGATCTGCCGCATTTCCATCAGGACATAAAGGCGGGGGTAAGTCAGTCCTAGCCACTACAGCATTGGATGTGATTGCAAGAAGTCAGAACGTACCCGTTGAAATTCTGCAAATCATTCAAGTTGTGAGAGGCTTTTGCTTGCTCATGAGAAACCAGGATTGAATTTTTGACGTTTCCCGTTAAGATATTGCTGATAACTCCAGAATCCATGTTGACATTCGGTTCAAGTTGCTCGGTAACTTGCCAAGCTATTTGACGTTGGTACGCGCATCTTTGTCAATGAAACAATTCCAAACATTCTTAATTAGGATTTGATTCCGTGTAGAACTGGTTGCAACTTATACTCTTGCCACACGACATACACAGTCCGAAAGAGTTCAACTTCTGCAGGTGCAGTCTTAGTTTTGGATGGATGCGTGTCATGCATAACCAATAGCCCTATTTTTAGCATTTTTTGGTTTGCAGTGCCCATATTACTATGAGATATACATATAAGATCACTTCATCTTTTCCCTGCGAACCATTGGCTCACGAATACTGTTATTGCAGGTCAATTATAGCCACAAGATCGACAAACAGCGGAATTTCTAGGATGCGTACGATACTAGAGGATGGCTTTTTCAACACAGATATCACCTATATTATCGATTCATTGAATGGGAGCATATTACATCTCCTGAACCGTTACTCTGATTCCCCACCAACATAGCAACGGAATCCCAACACCTTTATGTATACCATGATCGAGACCATTTAAATTCATTGTTTTCTGAGGATCACGATGTAAGAAATTAGATACGAGATCTCAGTCTTTAGAAGCCAAAAGACTCGGTTAATTAGTTACCCAGATATGAGATCTAGTAGTACAAAGATGTTATAAGTATCATACATATGATAGTTTGAATAACATTCGTCCAACAATTGCATTTGTTTTTGGTGAAGTTGTCGCTTGGTTCATGGATTTATCAGTGACAGGAATACTATCGTTCACTGGGTTGATCAGCGTATAAGGTAAGCCTGAAGATCTGACTGCATTTAATAGCTTCACTATAAGTACTACCCAGTAAATGATCATGTAAGTACTCTCATAATTTCTATGGATGCGGATGAGAATTCAGAGAAAGACAAAGGCAAATCTGCAAAATTTTGCGGGAGTCCAGCTAGGGCTATCTATGTATGTGTTATTTCTAGACTATTCGCTTTACCGGAAAAAATTTACTGTCTTACATGGCATATATCTAACACTGCACAGCGGAATCATGAAAAGTATTGTTTGCTGGTCAAAACATATTCCGGTACGGGGAATCGAACCCCGAGCTACCGCGATCTCTTCTGACACCGTAGATGAAAGGCGGTAATGTTAGCCGTTACACCATACCGGAAATAAACGAACATGAGCATCTATCACTAAATATATGCATAGAGCCACAGGCAAAGGTCAGGAAATTAACATTGTGCTTGACTCACTCCAGAGCGCAGAATTCCAGGTCTAAGGAATGCAAGGCGCGACGCTGCTTAATTGGTGCATGCAAAAAAATGCAGATGTGTCGACAGCGCTAGTGGTGGCAGAAATGAGGGACAAATTCACGCTAGTACTTCCTAGTAATGGTCCTAGGCAGAAGCCAAACACTTCACTGAGTTCGACATGTAGCTTCTGTTGCAAGAAGTTGAGAATTGCGTACTGGATAGAGCCTAGCAGTGAGAGGAATTTCACGTCTGACGCAGCTGCTTGACAACAGGAGATATGATCGATTCGGGACGTCGAAGTATCTCATCATATATCGATATCAACGAATTCGGCCCACTCTCCATCATGTTTATCTGCTTCCAATTCCTTTCTCTGTCGTTCCTGCTGTTCTTGGAGGCGGTTGGCGCGGAATTCTTCAACAGCAATATTTCGGGTCGCCCACCATAGGCTTTGTGTATTAGTAGTTTTGAATCCTTGCGCGACCAAATCGTTCCTCATCTGACGCATCTTGTCCTCCGTGTATATAAGCTCAAATGCGAAGCGCTCTTCATCTTCCATCTCTTCTATTATGGATGGTTTAGGAGCCTCTGGCGTGCTACCTGTGTGACAGCGTACTTCTGAGTAGTCTAAGGCTAGCAGGGAGTAACATAACGCACCGTCATCCTGATACTGAACAGTTCGTCGGGTGTTCATGACCGCCTTCCGTGTCCGTGTCCGAGAAACTACCAGCAATTGACTGAGCTCAAGATAAACGCTGAGGCTATCGAGCTTGATCACTTCCACAACATCATTTGCGTCGACGGTGAGACCCTCAGAGCGGTTCTTGAGACATAGTTGGACCCATTCCGCGCCATAAAAGTGGCCTAAGAAACTACCGCCATTTGGCGCCGGGCAGAGTTTTTCCAAGTCAACTGGACACTTCACATCTTGAGGAAACGTCCCTAAAGGAAGTAGACGCTTCCCTAGAGAACGAGCTGCTTGGTCCTGTTTCTGCCATTCGGCCTCTCGACGAGCCTGCCGCTGTTTCCTGAATGCATCGCGCAGCCATTCGATAGTAGCTTTGTTATTCCACGTGCGAGGATCTTCGGGATCAAATGGCGCAGGGGGACGACGAACTGGTAAAATCCGGAACGGAGCCGCATATGAAAGGGTATTCACGCTATGAGCGACGTCTTGAATGTGGGGTGAAACATGGGCGATTACGGCTGTCCTAGAGGGGCGAGTTTCTTCTAGGTCGAATATAGGCTGAGAAGGAGTCGATAAGCTGCAATTTCGGACAGATTGCGGAAACCGTACCTTGAGTACCCAAGTCAAACGGCTAGTGCGGTATGGGATATGTACAAATCCATCTTCGGCACCTGCACGTGCACGCGCTCGAACACATTCTTTCAAGGCCAACAGCGCTTTGTTGTTCTCTCTCGTTTCTTCCACACGTTGCTGAGAATGTGCCTTATTGTCCTCGTACCTTTCGGACCCAGCGAGGCTGTTGGAAAATAAGCTCAACTTGTCAAACACAAGTTCAGGTTGTCGGCATACTCAACGAGAATAAACTCTCCCTCGTGCAACTGTGGAATGAGCCGATTCTTAATTCGAATCGTTAGGACGGCATGAGAGCGTGAAGAAGTAGTATTCTTCGCTGTAGGAGCAGTGCGACGATAAGATAGGCACCGTTCGATTACGGATTCTAGCTCTGCTGCACTGCGAACACGAATGGACATTACTTCCGGGCGGACTTTGCCAATCTACGGCAGACGCATAAGAATGTGAAACCAGGCAAATATAGCTTTTGAACGGAGCATACCTTATCCTCTGAAATGTTCACGGACTTCCTTTCAGCGGCATCGGCAGGGCCATCAACACCTAGATCATATACCGACTTCCCCACAATCTCTAGGAATGTCGCACTAATCTCAAATACTTCAGTTCCGTCGCCTTCAGATGAGCCTGCAGCAGCTGGTTAGGGGTTGCGCTAGTAGCAATATTCAATAAATTACACACTCGAAACTTCCGCTTTGATTTTGGAGCCTGCTTCAGCTGCCTGCTTAAATAGATCACGCGCTACCATGGCTTCTAGTGAAGTCATCGTATATGTTTTGCCGGCTCCTGTCTGACCATACGCAAGGACACACGCGACACCACCTGCCAAGGCCAAAGGAACCATCTGCGAAACAATGAGAGGGCGTTGCACAAAATCTAAGAGAGAAGTTCGCAATCATACATTGTGAGAAGCTATGGTCATGCGAAAGACGTCTTTGTTTGACGCAGTGGGTCCGAAAGCAATGTTAGATTCGAATTTCTTATGGGCTAGCGTAGGGCCATTCCACTGCAATATACGATTCAGAGTTAGAACGAACGATTCACATAAAAAATCTACCTTCATAGTTGGAACGTGTGTCACCGTAATTCCGGGCTCTTGACTCGTCATGCTAATCCCAGAACAAACCAAAGACCCAGGCTCATCGTTTAAGTTGATTAGGGTATCATCCGAGTTGATCTCTTCCTTCAGCATCGCGCCCTCCCAGGACAGCACTGGCCTCGTCCGAAAAGCGACAATGACCTCTCTGTCTTGAGTGATAGTTCTATCATCCGCCTTGCTAACAGCTAGGGAACCAGGGTGTGCGTCCGCAGAGGTTTCCCATTGACTGAGAAGCTTGCGAATACGAGGAAGGGATGACGCGACCTGTTGGTGCGAAAGAGACATCTTAAGATATGTCCGCTTGTAGCTGTTGAAATTCGATAACCTGAGGTTTGCAAGTCTAATTCTTCGAACTTTTATCTTAAAAGTTTAACCTGGAAAACGGAACCGAAGGGTCGAAAGAAGATATCGCTAGTATTTGCCAATGACTCGCGGCAGCCTTCTTCTGCAAAATGGCAAGCTGCGTACACGATCCTTTCTACTATGCGGGTCCGGATTCAGAACAAGAGGTTAATAAATGGCATAGAACCAACTCATGACACAAAGTGACTCGTTAGAAATGTCGATAAAGAAGTGCTGGGAACATGTGGCGCATTATTGCCGATAAGGTCACACGCGTGGTCATCATGGACATGCACGCTGCACGCTGCTGATCCATGTATTCACGACAGGGGTCGTGCTACTGCATCGATGAAGGAAGAGCGCTCAACGATGATCTGAGGTCATATCTGTGAGAAGTTGAGGATACGTTGGTCAGGGGACCCGGGTCTCGCACCTATTGTTCGACTGCGCAATGCGATCTGCTCACCAAGCGATGTCGAGGAACACACGGGCTAGGCACCCACATAATTATGATACTCCAAAAACGGAGTAGCATAGGTTATATATACCTGAACATCAAGGACGCCTCGATTCAAAATGTTCCGATATCAGCACATTGAAAATAGCATCCCCAAGCAACCTTTTAACAACATTGTCCGTAACTCCATGGCACCTGATAAACTCCACGGTCTGCAGAGGGCACGACCGGAAGTGTCGAGCTCTGCCGCATTCAATCAGCATCTCCAGTAATTTGTCGCCAAAATGCCACCAGAGATCTCCGGGTTTACTGAAAGACAGCGTTGTAAGCCGGGGGCAAACCAGTCGTGCCGGGAGGGAAGAACTGGACCCGGGCTCTGCGCTGGTTAGGACACCAAAGACCACACCCAAATCATTGAATGCTATTCGTAATGTTTCGAGATTATCCATGCGGAGGAGGAAGTCCTTCATTGTTGCTAAAGATATGTCAAGTAAGACTCCTGTGCTCAATTCCAGGTTCGTGATATGGGAAAGGTCAAGGAGAGTATGGAGGGCATTCATAACGGGTACGCTGACACAGGACGCAGAACTGACTGACAGAACTGTATCTGCATTCTCATCAGACCATGGATGGGCTCCTGGACGCAGGAAGAACGCGGCGTGCCGCGCTAGGCGGAGACATGTCACATCCAGGACTCTCCCATCTTGTTCGTATGGCAGACGAACAGGAAAGAGGCTATATAGATCTGTGAAAAACGAGAAGTACAGTTGGAGGCGTGTATGTGCGGCCAACGCGATGCGGCCAAGGATGGAAGCTGCCACAGAGGCTTTGGCGGCAATGATCATCTCCCGTAGGTGAGGGAGGGAAATAAGGCTCGCTTCAAAGCATGTGTTAGGATCTGAGAAGGGAACAATGCTCTCGAGGCGAATGTACTGGAGTAGTGGAGACTTTTCGAAGATAGTATGGAGTTGGTGGAGCGTCGGTGAGAATTCAGAGGTGAGACCGCGGAGGGAGAGGTGCGTAAGGTTCTGGCAGACATCCCACTGTACCGCAACGCAATCAAGAACAAGGCGGCGTACGGAAGGGAGTGGGGTATCTAGGAAGAAGCTCGACGAAACGGGAGGGATCTTTAGGGAGAGACTCGTGAGGGTGGATAGGTTCGAGCCCACGCTATTGAACAGCTCCACCATGTCGTCTGGGAAGAGGAAGACATCGATGGAGCGTAGCCTCTGCGCATGGATGTGCAAGCTCTCCGCAGACAACTTTAACGGCAATGCTGAAACGATCGATATAGGAGTCTCCTGGGAACGCACTAGGAATTCCTGCGCGAGACGCGTATCACAGAGGTCAATGCATTGCCAGAGCCTTGGCGAAGCTAATGAGATGGCCCGCCAGGAACGGCAGACTTGGGTCCACGCGAGACGATGCCGCGGTTTGTGGTGCCCATAGAGCCAGGATACGCAGATGCAGAAGATTTGCTCGAGGAGTTCGGAAGGGAGCCGCGAGACGGGCACGAGCGCGTTGAGTTGGGTGCGCACTGCTGACAGTGATTCTGTGAGAATGGCTTCTTCGGCTTGGAGTTTGGAGCGGGCGAGAGCGATGTCTCCGCCACGAAGTGCGCTCATCGTTTATATGTAACCTGAAGGCAACACCAGTAAGTGGCGAGATGCAAAGGGGTATGGTGTGAGGACGTACACATGAAGGCTTTTAAGGGGAGTTGCGTGTGGATGGCATCGTGGTTTACGAACCCTTCCCAGTGACACACGCCGCGTTTTTAGTGCGGGTGTTCTTCCCGAGGGAACGAGGTCGCTGACCCGTTAAGTAGGCGGAGCGCTGGGAAAGAAGCCTGTTTTCCGGGGGTACGGTTGCCACTGTCCTGCAATATTAACTCTTAAATTTAAATTACTAAAAGTCCGAGATGGTGGAGGACTTTGGTTGACACGAACGGCCGTCATCATGTGCAGAGAAATGGGGTGTTCTCCGCAAATTAAAAGCAATGGGGAGCCGGATTGTGGAGAGCACGAACTGTACACTCTAATGCAAAATCACAGCTGGTCATCAGGCCAAGTTGTTTCTCGCACGCGACTCAGATTTGGTCTACTTGATTCGCACTGGACCCTGGTTGAACGCTGAATAATTCAAATGTGAAGACACAGTCTATAGGCTCAGTGCTCTAATTACACGATAGGATAGTGAATTTACTTTACCTTTATATGGGGCATTCATTGATGAGTGAAGGCCAGGAGAACAGGCATATATAACACATGAGTGTATGGTCGTGAGAATAGTACATAAGACTGGGAGCAATTCACAGCAGAGAATGATGACAAATTTCTTCCCATCTATAACGCCAACGCCTAAAGCGCTCGAGCTACAGGCGCCAGTATGTAGCAGCAATATCCCTTGGATGTCATTCCTCTCGACTATCTTCTACCTATTTATTTAGTCTGTCCAGGGGAGACTAATTCCTCTCGCTTTTCATGACTTTCCACGCATCAGGTCGCGCTTTTACAAAGAGAATAGGCACATACATATCATGTGGAACAATGTAATTTCCTGCTGAGTAACGTATACAATTGCTAGAGAATACAAGTCCAATTGAAAACGAGTTAAATGTCCAAATACTGGTCCTTGTTCATGCGCAGTTGATACAATGTCCCAAGAAGAAATGAAAGAGCGTATCGTGCAGAAGTAGTTGCGCTTCCCAAACTAAATCACCTTCCTCCTCTGCTAGCTCCAAGCGGCGTTCGTCTCCCAAACGCGACGCTCTCATCCTTCTCGCCACCGCCATCTTGACTCGCAGACCGACCCAATAGCGGATTGGCGCCGCCAGAGATTTCATTAGAATTCCACGGCGAGCCCCTCATCAATGGCGCACTCGCACTCCGATTCCCCACACCAACATCAACGCCAATCACGAGCTTGGGTACAGGTCCACCCGGGGCAGGAGAGATAGTCACAGTCGGTATCGTCTGGCCTGGTACCGGGGAACTGCCCCGTATCGGCGTAGCGAGGACGGGGAGAGTGGGCAGATGCATCCTCACAGCAGTAGGCAGCCGCGTCCACTTCGCCTGCACGCAATTGCTCGCATGGTCGAGAATGGTGCTATAAACGCTCTGATTAAATCCGACGCAGTGCAGCCCGACGCAGGTGACTTTGAGGGCGCCGCAGGCGTAGAGTTGGGTGACTTCGTAGATGTTTTGTGGAGAGGTGTTCTTTCGCGAGGAGAGGCTGTCTTTGACGATGGCTTGTTGGGTCTGTTATGAGACCGTTAGAAACTGATCTGTTCGAGGCTCATAGAAAGACCCTTCTGGAGAGGATACTAGCCTCCTGCGACAGCGTCGCCCATTCTGCAATGGAAAGGTCGTCCATCTTGAAAGCCTTGTACGAGCCAGCGTAGTACCACAACCCCTCCTTATTGTAAAAACATTCTATCCGAAAATCAACCGTACGTACATCAGCGAAAATAGTAGAACTCACCGGTCGGTTTATCCATGCGGTCGGCAACATCAACAGCACTCCAGCGATGTGCTGTCGATACTCGCGGGTTCGTGCTGCACTTAAACGCAGGCGCATACAAGAACCCGTGTTCTTCACGCTCCGCACACCATTGAGTTGTGACGTTCGGGAAGACTATGTAGTTGCCGAGGCTAGGAAAGTCAAATAGTTAAGCAACAAAGAACCACCAGAACGTCACTAGGGGTCCGCTGGGCTTACGCGTTCTTCAGACTCTGCGATTCCAAACAAAGAACAGAATGTTAGTATTATAATCCATTTCATAACATGAGCACTCAAGTACTCACCCCCGAAGCTCCGCTGAGAAATTCGTTTAACGTAAGAGGTGGGGATAGCTCGATTGGCTTCAGGGCTTCAGTGGGTATCTCTGGTGGGATCGGGAGCCTGGCGAGCACTGCGTAGCGAGCTTTGAGTGCTGCTTTTGGATCGATTTCGGTGGCCTGCATCGGCTGGAGGAATGAAAGATGGTTGAGTAACACGAACGTTTGAAGAACATTGTCAGTACGGCATGGTCAGTATCGCTCATCTGGATGCCTTCTAGAAGCAAAGTTATATTATCCAATGTCTGGAGGTGAGAAGGTCTCGGAGAAAGATCAGGAGTAGAAGGAATGGTAGATGGCTCTGGAGAGGAAGTAGAATGTTTGCTAGGGTTTTTGGCATTCTCTGTCAAATACTAGCAAAAAATAAGCTAGAGAGAAGAAAAAGACCATTGTATCATGCACCTTTGAAGATCTTTCCTCGTAAGACAGTGGATCATCGGCAGTGGTGTCAAGCAAACGCTCTCTCAGTAATTGGATCTCTGCTCGAATGCCTCTGATGATGCTCTCCAGGATGAGTGAATGCGCGTTGTTCGAGTCAGTTCCCAGATCACATGAGGATAAGGTCACTGTCTTGCTCTTTTCCTGTTCAAAACATTGAATAAGCTCTGTCTTCTGGCGTATAGACGTGTAGGCTTCTGCAAGCTGGTAGACCGCTTCATCGCGAGCCTGCAGTACTTCCGCCACTTTCATTCTCTCAGACTGAAGCTCAATAGCCATATCCGCGATACGGAATGGGCTCTATGGTAGGTAAGATTTAAATAAGCTTGCAGACGTAGAAATAAGGGCGGAAAGCGAACCTTAAGAAGTTCGATATCTCTGAGGTGGAGCTGTGCTAGGCTATTAACTTGAGTCACGTTATCTGAAGGGAATTCGAG
>JASFDF010000729.1:1437-12580 GCA_036937115.1 Nidularia sp. FH-822889 | reverse complement strand
CCTGAGTGCTTATAAAGCTTTTCATAAATTTCAACTAGCTCACTTTCTAGTCCTTATTGTCCTAAATATTCCTAGCATGCACTCTGTTAGGTATTAAGAAGCTCAGAGAAAGTCTTAGCTAACTGACTATAGACATAATAAGCCCATTAGACATATTAATGAGCTCTCTATTTATAGTGTAGAGCTTACTGATAATCTTAGTAAGTCCATTGTGGGATCAAGATGCTCTGTGATTAGGTGATGAGGATCTCATTGGCAATCTTAGCAAGCTTGCTGTTAGATGCTAATGAGCTTAGGATGGTTTTAAATAGCTAAGCATAAGTTGTAGTGAGCACATTGCTAAGCACTTATGTACATATATTAGATATATGTGTCACATGTCACATCAATTTATTTTAATGTTTCTTATTTAAGTATTTAAAGAATTATTAATATAATAAATACTGATTAGTTAGCATATTTCTCTTCAAAATATGAAAATATTTATCATAATAAGAACATCATACTTTGCTTGACATTATAATGGAAAATCCAATTCATATTTATGAACCAGGAACACCATTATATTTCTTGAATCAATATAAAATCAAAATTTTAATAAATCTATTACTTCTTTGGAAATATCTAAAATTAAAATATAAAAACTTCAATTAAATTTCATGCTATTTCTGATGAAAATATTGTTTCTTGCATCCAGTACAACTATATGTGACTCTTTCATGCTGTAATTCTGGGAAATGTATTGAGTTCTACTAACTCATGATCAACCAGATACCTGAACCATTGATATTGTATATAAAGAAATTTTGATTAATTTTACTTGGTATATTATTATCTTTCAAATTTTGCCTAATGTAGTCATCAGTAAGATGCCATCTTAGTTTCCAGGTTTTTGCAGTTTTTTGGACTTTTTTATGTTTCCAGAAATCTCAAATTCATGTACTCTTCTCCAATATAGTTAAGTTTGTATTCAAATCAATAAAGTTATTGACATTTGTCGAATAAAATGAATATATGATGTAATAGGTACTATTAATGTCATTTCATGGGAACCAAATTTCCAGTAAAAGGGACATAAGTTTTCAGGTTTCAGGTTTTGAGAGGTTTTTGAAAATTTTTGAGGTTAAGAAACCTCTGGAAACTAAAATGTCATCTTACTAGTGACTATGTTATGTGCAGATTAATTTTTAATTTTATACTATGCCAATTTTATCAAGTTAATGTAGATATCATGACTCCTTATTTACAAATTCAAGACTGTTGTTAGCCTGAGCTAATAGAATAAGATATTTCAGGAATCAGATTAAGAGCTGTACTGCATAAACTAGGATTAAGCATTGCATACCAGGGGTCCAGGGGGCTTGCTCCCGATGAGCTGTGATCCCGTGACAAGGCCTTGAGTGTTAGGAGCATTAGAGACTTTCACCGTGGTTGCAGGCACGGGTGTACAGCTCGTTTAAAATTACGACATCGAGATTTTCGCTGGAAATATTTGACTACGTCGTGAATCTAACAGAAATATTGGCCCTTCCTGGCCGATCCTTACGTCCGCTGAGCCTTTTATTCTAGGCTTTCAGCTAAGTATGGTCTTTCTTCCCCTCAGTACTTAATTAAGCTGATTCACTTTCGAGTAGCTATCTCAATCATTTTACCACTGCCATTAGTCCTGCACTACGAGCTATTGTCCGCCAAATAATACAAACGTTGTCATATGACTTCGAGTTTTTCCCACTTTCCATCCATCCGTTTTCCTCAGCCTATTTCCTCTCTCTTGTCCCCGCTTAGAGTCGCAACAAGTACTACATAGTCAACCTGAAGCATCCTGAATCTTTCTACGTTAGAATGTAGCGTTGTGACCGCTTCCACCACAAGTGATGAGGCTTGGCCCGACGGTGTACCCAAGTTTCATACACTCTGGGACCTCTCTCCACAGTTTGTCCATCGCAGCCGCCACTTTTTGTGCGTCTGAGTTTACAGAAACTTTCGCCTCTGCAGCTAACCTTGCAGCTTCGGCGTCAGCAGCCTTCTTGCGCTCTTCATCGGCTCTTTTTTCTGCAGCTATCCTCGCAACTTCAGCGTCAGCAGTCTTCCGCCTCTCTTCCTCTGCTCGTTCCTCTGCTGCTTTTCTTGCAGCTTCGAGGGAAGCAATCAAGGCCGCTCTTTCTTCCGCCTCTTTCTTGGCTGCTTCGGCGGCAGCAATCTCCCTAATTTCCGATTCCACCTCTTCTGGTTCCATTAGCTCGAGGAACCAGATTTGACCATGTCCAAACTTGAAAACATTTCATGAGCCTGGTGTCTCAGATGATTAATGTAACCTAACTTTGTAAGGCTTTAAAATAATATCCTGTAATATTATGCAATGTAGAAAAGTCAGATGTCTGATCATAATTATCATTTATTCATATACCTGATCATTATCGACGGTAACCGCTAGATGCTTTTCTAGCTCACCCTTGATGATCGGTGTAGTAATACTATCGCACGAGGGAGCTCAGCCATGTAATCGCTAATACTATTTATGGATAGAGACATACCCATAGGCAAATGTGTGTCCAATCTGTTGAGGCCCAATACTTTCAAGATTCCAGCGAAATTCAGTATCGATATTGACGACCCATCGATTCGAATACAGTCTATCAATTTTGCATGAAAGATGCTCTTTGAATCCGCCCTGATATATCTTAATCGTGCACGTTCTGTTCGCTGCTTGATCAATCTCGAACTGTGATAGTTGTGGATATGTTGTTAGTCTGTCAATCATTTATCAAGACTGATTTGAAGGCTGACAAGTGTTTGGTGTCGGGAAATCAAAGCCTCTTGGGGAGTCTCTGCGGCAAGCTTCCCATTTCCATCCACCGCCAGAAAGCGATTGTTTAAACTTTTAAGTCGGTAGAGATTTCCAACTTGGCCGAATATCGGACAGACTTCTATTAGCCTCCATGACATCTTGTCCTCGTTAGTCTCCTGAAAAAAAAAAAACATCATAATAAGGAGAATAGCAAGACTTTGCATTCGAGTAACGTACATATCCTAATGCCAGCTTAGAATGTCATGATATAAGCTTGTTAAGAATTGTACGCCTATGACGGCAGATCTGATTAGCTTACCTCATACAGTGAAACAAGATGAAGGGCACGATCTCCAGCCTTAATCCTATTGATTTTGATTAGCAAGATGGTCAGGGCAAAAGTCAAAAATCAAAGCTAACTGACCTAAAGTAGCTACTATTCTCATCAACTCGCTCAATTGCCCAACTAGGATGAGCTGATGAACGTGGGTTGAAGGCAGATGCTTCTGGCATAGATGAGCTGGAAATGCAATAGGGCGTCGCATGATTCACGATGCTCCAAGTATTATTTCCCATATCTACGAACACCCACTGAATCCTCAAAGCATAAGCTAGCTGCTTAAAATTGTGGAAACGAAGACTACTTCTTGAGTTTCGACGCAATCATTTGATTTATCTCCGTGGCGAGCGACAACAGTTGCTGTAGGTCGGGTTCCGCTCTTCAAAACATTCCCCAAACCCAAGTAAGTCCCAAAGTCCAGATTCTGAATCCAATACCTGACATCGTTTCGTGGGGTCGTTAGAGACATGGTGGAAAGTAATGCGCAGAGGTGAAAATCACAGTATCGCACTTTTTAAGTGAGTATCCGCTATAAATGAATAGTGCTGGCGTTCCTAGAAGCGCTGAAGTATTGCATTGACGCTATTGGTAGCACTAAATCTATCGCGTTTGCACTATCAAGCGCTAAACTCCTACTAAATGCTGCCACCATGAGGCGAAGCAACACCAATTCTGTGACAGGGTGCATGTTTCTGACGGCGAATTCAGGAACCAGCGAAGATATTAGATCCTTAGATGCCTTTTGAATTCAATTAGTATTTAAGCGCTAAGAACTCTGGCATCTCTGGCATCTACAATGAGGGTTGGAAAGGTATATTAGGCTCCTAAGTGTGAGCGTCAACATCGATTAAATAGATCAATTAGCCTGCTTAACGTCCGCAGCCAAGATTATCTCGATGCCACACTCAAGATGAAAGTCGTGCACATGTGAACGGGTTGTCAATGTGACAGCAGACAGCAGTTATGGAAGTGTTTGAGCGATTCCTACATGGAGTTGCAGTTTACGACTGAATAGTCGGAGAAGCATGTACTTAATTGAAGGAAGTGCCTACATACAAGAGGAAGCGCCAAATTATAAACAGGTAGTCGCTTGACAGTGATAACGTGAATAGTTGAGAAAAACATCCACAGCACCTAACTTATTCTATTATTATGCTCTACATACATAAGTGCTCAAGAGTCTCAACTGCCTAACTTCTCCCCAAATTACCAGGAAACTTGGCGTCTGAACTTAGTCAAGAGTCACGGTGAACCAAACTAATAATAACGTATTACAACCATTTGAATTTACTTAAGATCCTAAACGTCAACTTGTTAGCACTTATTGGGTTCAATCGATTGCAAACACTCAAACTAAAATGAATGAACGATAGATTCGTTTGTGAAAGGGCAGGGAAAGATTCAGATGCACTATGTCGAAGACAAAATGATTAGTTTCTCTCTAGGGCTGCACGCCAATCGCCACCCTATTTCTCAGATGTGCCCTAGATTTCGAATTGAGGTTTGTGGTTGAACTATGATCACAAGCAACGCTATACTTAGCCGTTACCTAATTTCTTTTGCGATGTATTGGGCTCCCAAGTGTCAGCGTCAATATCGATTAGATAGGTCACTTGACTGACTCGATTTTGAAATTTGGGGTGCAATCGTCGTTACTGGTGGCTGGAGCTATCTTGACGTGACGCATGGAAAGTACATATATGAACATATTGTCATTGTGAAAGCCAGCGCCAGTTATAGGATAAAAATAGGTAGGTGCTTGGTAACGTGAATAGTAGAAACAAACATCTAGCGCCTACATACTATGATATATAAGTCGAAGAACAGAGAAGATATCTTCCTAAGTACAACAAAAAATTTACTATATCGCTATCTTCAAAGCAATGTCTTCGATTCCTGTCAACGAAGTCTGCTACCGTATCCAGAATGCCGATGTTGGTCTTTACTTAGATATCGTTGACAATATTGCTGGAAGAAATGGACGCCAAGCTTCGCTTGTTGCTCGTCCTAGGAAGGACGGCATCAAGACACAGGAGGTTAGATATTCTAGTGATCATTCAGTCGATTTCTTTAAATTTAATGCTTTACCTTATGCAGTGGATTTTCCATCAATCAGGCGATGGATGGACAATCTCCAACCATGCATCGCCATCATTCTACCTTGAAGTCAAGAAGGATCAGCCTTCTGCAGGTTTCTACACAAAAGCAATTCCAACTTCGGTCAACTTAACAGTCGAGCAACTTGAAGAGAGTAGTTCTGATCTCGTGAAGTAAGTTTGGTTGTTCTACTCTAACAAGTGGGATCTAATCGACTTTGTTTTATACAGAATTAAAGCGGGGAACGATAATATCCTCAAGATCTGTGGTGGAACAACAGTATGCATTATCCATTCGAAATTTCAAATTCAAATTTCTGACAAACATGTTACGGTATAGCTGGAATTTGAGGAAGTACGGGTGTAATGACGTCGAAGATGTTTATTTTTCTAATGATTATTCCGTAGGACGAATATACCGATGCAGGTAAATGGCGCCTTATCGAAGTCTGCCCAATCTTGGGCCAGACTGAGTTCCAGTATCGACTCCGTGGCTTTGCGGGTCGAGTCATAAATCTAAGCAGTACCGGTGCTTTCAGTGCAATGGTTCTATCCGATGCAGAAGCAGATCAGACAAACAACGCCGAGGTAAGTACGAAGCGGTTAAAAATACATAATGACTTTTAACGCACTTGTTTTGTTCGATATGCAGTGGAAAATCGAGCCTGCGGAGAACGGAACATGTACAATCAAAGCGGCTGGTGGAGGACCAAATGATTATTTGTCTTGCAAAAAGGAATTTCATGGAGGTCAAGGGCACTTTAAAATTGTAAGAGGGACTGCTTTTAAATGGGATATCGAGAGCATTGGCGGATTTGCATATCAGTATGTGCTTCATGTTGAATTTTAGATATCCATACAGGGTTAACATTTTTGTGAAGATTTATGAAACCTATCACACGCGATGATAATAGGGTCTTTGCTATGACCATTGAGGACGACAAGGTGGGATTATGCTCCTTAATTTTCTTGTGAATGAGGTGGAAGATAGCTTATGACAAAAACCTAGGATATAATCTTGAAGCGTAACAAAGTGCGGATCTTACCATTGCTGATATATATGGCTTTTAGTATTGACGTCGTTGCCAATTAACAGGTTGGACATGGGCAGATTTGGCTTGTCGAGAGAACGTACAACTGATTTTTTTGAATTAATTACATTTACATCTAGTTCCACTTGTCTTTTGCAATTCTTTTTTTCAATGCCTTTTCTGAATCTATAACCACTAGTTATTGTGTAGTAAATTCAGCCTTCCACTTTTCATAACAATTTGTATTATTAAAAGAAAAACTACAGCACAGTGAAAATCTAACTATGCCTGCATCCTGGAATTGTAGAACAAGTTTTGTCAATATATGAGAATGGAAAAGCACATGAGTCACTTCTGCATGACTTAGTACAGCACTAAGAGGAAGGTGCCTTGACCCCCATTGCTAGTTGAGAAACAACAAACCTTCATGGTTCCTTTCCCAAGAACAGGGGTTATCATGGATTAGAGCATACTGAATCCATATCTAGCCCATGGATAAAGCCATCTATGGATTTGGGACCAAAAAACCATAAAATGGGATCATGTTAATTCTGATGGTAACATTTCCAGCTAAAATGCAGAAATCTACTGTAATGTCAAACACCTAAAATTAGGGAAAACCCTGGGAAAAAATATTTTAAATTATCAGTTCACAGAATCTCTGATATATTTTATCAATCTTGCAGGTGAACAAAAGTCCACACAAATAGTTAATACAATTAAAAATGGGTGCCAAATCCATGGATTATCCATGAAACCCACAAATCTTACCTATATCCAGAAATGGCATATGGGTAAGCTTTCCAGGGGTCAAAATCTGGATTTATGTAGTCCATGTTAGTCCCTATCCAAGAATGCAGATGCTTGAACTTTGAGATAAGGTAATAAATAAAATTTAAACCCCAAGGCCAATGGGATTTCTAAACTAGATAGTAATAGATGAAGTCAGAATGAATAATAGAAAAAATAAGGTCAATATTCCAAAAAAGGTGCTGAAGTCCAATGATCTTGAGCCAATGTTTGACATTAACAGATTATTATAAGGTGACATCAAAAAATAAATAGTAAAGAAATATCTAAGAAGGTGCTTAATAAATGGATGGATGAGAATAAAATAAAAGGGAGGGAATCAGCCCAAAGCTGAGCAGACAACATAGTGCTGCACTGACATGCAAGAACTAGAATGCCTAGTTGATGTAGTACAATGGCCATGGGTAACAACGCTAGTAGTGAGCATGGCTTGAAGGCCAATAGTCCTGGTGGAGATGTCAAAGAGGCAGGCAAGGTGTTGGTGGTGATATTTAAACCACTTGGAGATTAGAATTGATGTACTTTCAGCCTCTGAAATTGTATGCCCTATCTGTATCTGAGCTGCACAGTAGCCTTCAGTAATAATCAGTGATACTGTACTACAGCTAATAGTCCCAAGAACAGGGACTCCTGCAGTTTAAACACTGTACAGATGACATCACTGATATGATCCCAGGAGCATTCAGCTTTAACAAGACATGTCAGATCTTGTGTCTCTTCTGTGTATTCATTCTTATACAGATGATTATGAACAATCTTTTCCTCTATTGCCTGTTTTCTGGCTAATCAAACTGCCTGCTCTCTTTTTACATCAATTCAACTACACTGCTTAAGTAGTCTAGCTGTGACAACATGAGATGGCTTACACTTTTTGTTTACAGAAGCTAATTTATTACCAGATCTCTTTAAATCAGCCTTATAACACTTAAGACACTGAGATAATTTATTTTTCTGTCTTAAGCCATGATATTACTACTTTATTGGCATTAGCAGAGACTCATTTCATTCCCAGAGTCTTTTTCATATCTGCAGATTATACCAGAGAAATTTGCTTCTCCAGGAGAGTTTATATGATTGTAATCTCTGACAAGCATGTCTTTCAACTTTCAACTGCTTATAAAAATCTGCAGACTTTTGTACTGCTCTATAGAGTTGAAAGGGCAAGTTAGAAGCTCTAGAGGACTCAATATTTAAGATTTCAGTTAAGGATAGCTTTTCCTTCTGCAGAATCAGTGATTTCTCTTCAGAGAGAGCTAATTTATCATTCAGAAAAGTGATAATATCTTCAGTCTGAGTTTTTCAGCAGCTTTTTCAGTACCTTTAGAGAGTACCTTCATCTGAGCAGCAGATCTTTTCCCAGGATCCATGGTGCAAGTTAGCAGAACCAAAGCTTAGCCCAGATATCAGTGATCAAATCCCAAGAATATTTTGCCACCTCTGATGTTCTGGACTATTTTCTACCATTCATAAGCTAGAAAAGACACAGCAGGCATCCAAAATTCAAGATAAAGCACAAACAAATGCCAAAAAGGGTTTTTATAAAGCAAAGTGAGCATGGGGGGAGAAGCATATGCAATGACAGCTGATTGTTGCTAGCTAGCAGCTCCAGTGATAGCTGTGCTGGTTGCCAAACCAAGCTCCTAGCCACTTATAGCACTTATAGTGGGTATGACATTTTACTCACCATATCTTGCAGTTTTTACTCTCCCCACCTATTCTGTACAGAGTCTGCTGTCATATCCTGTTCAAGCTGTCACTTGTCACCATCTTGTCACACTCCAATTTGCTACAAATTTTAAGTCCTCATGGCCAAGCTTTGGCCATGTCAGCCACACCTCAGCCAACAATGTGCTTCAGATATTCTGCATCTAGTCTTCATTCTCTACTGGTCTTCATTCTCTCCTAGTCTCATTCAAGGTCTTATCTTTCATCTCCACAAAGCCTTTCAGTTAGCTCTCTTAGTATTCATACATCCTCTGTTCATCTAATCTTCTCTCTATACATTAGTTACAACCTGACCTTTACTTCCACATGCTTCATATGTTTAAATTGGACTAGTATTTAATGGCTTATCTATAGAAGTAGTATATAAGCAGTAGTATTCAAACTGTACTTTAGTTTGTTAATTATATTGTTAATCCACTTCCTGGCTTGATATGTACTCTATACTCTCTCAATATCTTGTTTGATCCTTCAACCACTCCAGCCAACTTTCATCCAAATCTCAGCCAAACCCTTGTCTCTTTGTTAATGAGCTGAGCTCTCACTTTTTGCTTAACCTCTGTCCTCATTTTTTGTTATATTAAATACAGGACTTGGATAGTGGGTGGCATAGCACATAAGCTGAAGCCAACATCCAACATTGTCTAGCATCTCTAGGTATCATAGGGCTCACTCATCAGCCATACTGTCCTCTTTGTCTGGCCATGTTTGGGTCTTGACATCTGCTTGGAGTCTGAGGAGTCTGCCAGCAGTCCTCAGAGTCTCACATCAAGTTTGTCAGCCATTTTGGGTGTAACAGATACTATAGTTCAAGTCAATTCTAGTAAATTACTAGGAATACAAGCAAGGATATTTTTCACTCATACTCTGAATGGAATCTTTTGTGGTATGTAAAATTTAAAAAAATAGAATTAAGCTAAAACTATTGCTTTAACTTATGGAATATGACAAAATCTTAATACTACTTTTATTTATTTATTTATATGATGTAATGATGAGTAATATAACTTCTTACTCATCTTCCTTATTTGTGTGGGAATATTTCCAAAAAAAAAATTTTTGACCAAATTATAGCCACTGATTAAATAAAGCTGCATGTGCTAAATGTGTGCTGTGAAACAATTTTCTCATTGAAAAATATGCAAAATACTTTTCAAATTCTGACTCTTTATTCAATGAAAATAATGATTATTATTAATTTATGTTATAATACACTTAAAAATTTTTTTAGCATAATAATAGATTAAAATAAATTATTACATTATATGTCTACAATATTAAATTTATAAAATATATCACATTTTTAAATTAATAATAACAAGAGCTAATGTTTGTGAGATATTTTATATTTTGCTCAACACAGAGAGTGATTAACAGAATAATTTTGCCATATACAGGTTCACCTAATCAGTGGCTGTGATTTAGTTAAATTTTTATTTTTAGAAAATTTCACACACTAATAAGGAAGGAATTAAATCACTTATTATTATTCTATATAACAATAGCAGTTATATTGAGACTTTGTCATATTCTATAAGTTAATTTAATAATTTTAGTTTAATTCTAATTTTAGAAATTTCCCACACTAACAATAGGAATTATGACACAAATCCAGTCACATTATATTAATATATTCACCAGATACTAGCTCACCTAAGCATTAGCTGAGTCTTAATATATAAAGAGGTAATATTAATTAAATCCCTGCTTATTTACATTTATTTGGCTTTCACTTTTTTATTCTAAAATCAACAGTAATTTTAGAAGTAGGTTCCATGGCTTTGTCAGACTGTCAAGTCTTGTTTCCAAAGGTAAATAGAAACTAGAGGTCATAGGCTATGATAGTGCTATGTCAGAAAATGTCAGAAGTAACACTGGAAGGATTTCCAAACATAATGCTAGAAGGTAAGAATCATCAGCTTTAGCTTATGTACTGTGCTCTTCCAGTTCTCATGGGTTTTAACTTAGTAAGTGGTCCACATGTTAGAAGATAGTTACTGGATGTTGGAAGGGTGTTAGAGGCAATCAAAGATATTAATGACTAGAGTTCAAGTCTAGTGTCAAGAGTGAGATAAGACTAGTCAACATAAGTCAACTAGAAGAAAAGTCAAAAGTAGTCAGAAGGTTGGAAGTGAATCAGAAAGATTAGTAGCAACTTAGTTAGAGGATCAGAGAAGATCTTAGTTAATATTTGGATTGGAGACTCAAGTACAGAACAGAGCTACTTAAATACAAGTATTGCTGATTGTATTGATAAAAACAGAAGTAGCAATACTATGGATACAAGGAATAATAAAAGTTCTTGACACATAATAAAAGTAGCAGAATGAGAGCAGAAGTATAACTGAGTAGAAGT
>JASFDF010000727.1:0-12609 GCA_036937115.1 Nidularia sp. FH-822889 | reverse complement strand
CAGTGGTCCTTATTACTAATTATATAATATACTCCTCAGATCAGTTTTCTGTGTCTAATAATATTAAAATTTGTAATGACTTTTCTGTTTACCCGAAATTTAAACTGATAATTAACACTTACATCCAGTTTTCATGTGACATGAAAAGTATTACATTCTGGGGTGTGAAGCTCTGGCATATTGAGTGTTCGGAGTGTCATTGCAAAGTGTTCACGCCACAGAGAAGATGCTTGTATCTAGTCAAACACTAATAAATAGAAGTTATATTGACAACGCACCACACGAACAACTGTTCGCACCATTGCAATAGGATCACGGCCACTTACAGCTGGGTCAAAATCCTCAGCATCCTCAGTAGTATATTTTGTATTTGGCACAGCTGAAAGAACTGCTTGACAACTTAAGTTAACAATATGCAGAAAGCATCTTTCCAATATCATGAATTGTAATTAGTTTACAGAAATATCCTCCAAGATAAAAATTCAACACACCAAATGTGACAGTTATAGCTATCGAATTCAATCCCCTGCATTCTTAACTCAACCTCAAGGAAGTCAAACATAGTGTCATTGTTACTTGCATTATCTACAGTAATCCAGGCAACCTAAATATAATTAGCTCAAACTACTATTCAAATGTCAAATAAATTATGTACCTTCTTGATCTTCAGTCATTCAATTATGTGTATGAATACAGCACATAAATGCTCTCCATCATGATGGCCAGGAATTCGATGGAATCCAACAAGGTTAGCACAGAGAATGAGTACATATTGAGCACCTGTTGCAGTCTGGACAAGCTTCCCCTCGATCCAGTGGGCAGTGACAGCCATATAAGGTGTAAGATTTGGGTCTGACCAAATATCAGTTGTAAATGAGACTTTCCCGACAGAGTGCTGGATGAGTGAAATTATGTCAGATATTTTTGCACAATAATGTAATTTTTTTATAACAAACACACACAAATTTCTTTCAACAGCTCCTGTAAATGTTGCTCCCAGACCTCTATAACACGTGCACAAATTGTTGTCTGATGTGGAATGTCTGAATCTTGAAGTTCTTCACACAGCATCAGAAAGATTGAGTGCAGATGTGGATCCTCGACAACAGATAGTGACTAAAATTATTGTGATCAGTAAATTATAGCTATGAATCTAGACATGAGCTAAATATTACTTACTTGGTCTCCAGACACAATCCACTCAACAATTGCATCCACAAATGCTTCCAGTGAGTACTCATGATATATTGGTTCAAAATTTGATGAACCATCACAGTCTGAGTTGTCTGTTTGACCATGGTGACAGCAATACTCGAATAGGACCTTCTTCAGCTGTACATCTTTGCCTATGTGAATCTCAACCTTTGCATCTTGACATGCTTTGATCCACATATCAGCATGGCATGTATGAAGATGGTGACGAAGTACACCTGTAGTTGTTGATGCAGCAAATTGAGTTGGCTCCATGTTGCATTTAACCTTACTGTCATGCTTTTGAATTAACATCAGTGACAAGTCAATAATTGAGTAATAATAATAGAAATGACATACAGGCAGAATACGCAGGAATGTTTTTGCCCTGCTTTCTTGAAAAAAGGCCACATATCCTTTACAGCCCGCCTTCCACGATTACCAGCAGGACCTGCAGCAGAGCTTGAAGAGTGACTACCAACAGATATTGGAGCATGTCGACCAGCAGAGCAAGGTGAATGGGAAGCAGGAATAGCAATAGCATGAAGGCGGTGAGAAGTTTGAGGTGATAAAGACTGTGGATTGCCTTCAGAAGATGCAGTGGAGATGGGTGCTGGAGCATTGTCGTCACTGGGAGAAGAACTAGTAAGAAATGGATTTTCATCTTCATCCTGAATGAAAACTGTTGCGAGAAGTTCAATAGGAGGTTGTGGAGGTGTGCTTGGGTCATTCGGATAATCAGCAGCAGTGTCTGGGAGTGGAGTATCTGTTACAGCAGTTTTTTTTACACCGGGTTTTTGTTTCGGCTTAGGCTTTGGGGAAGCAATTGCTTCCCATAAAATTCGCTTTTAAATCAAAAAAAATATAATGGATAAAACTCACAAGTAGCTGGGAATGTAGTCTCAAGAGAACCGTTAGGAAGGTTCTTACTAGTTTCTTTTTGCGAGCGGCGTGGGGGCATTTCGACAATAAGATGGTGAGACTTCACAGGCAGGAATCAAAGTGCTTGGGAGATGTTGTACTGCTATCCTTTCATTGAATTTTCCCTTTTAAATGAGCCACAGTTAGAGTTATGCAACGTAAAACATGGACTGAGCCTCTGTCAAATTCCTCGTGTCCTCCAGAAGGAGCACACTGATTACCTAGTAGTTTCAATATTTTCACTGTATTCATTCTTATCATGTCAGTTACTACTCATTTTCAATTGAATAACAACTCATGTTTCTGAGATGCAGTGCTTATGCGACGTCAGTACATGGTCACTCTTGTAAACATGATGCATTTCGGTGTCCTGAAAAAAGAAAATTTGTAAAAACAAGACAAAACAGTATACACTATTACTCACAAGGAATGCACAACTCATATACGGTGGGAACGACTCGTATACGGCGAGCACGACTTGTATACGGCGAGCACGACTCATATACGGAAAGCACGAGTCACCGACAGTGGGTGGTGATACCTACCTCAAGGAGACAGGACTCGGTTGATCCTCTTGGTTCAGAGAGAAAAGTGTAAGAATATGATTATATACAAAAGTTACATGACACAGGAGGCGCCTTGAGACATCGGACGCATGTTAGAAAGGAGCAGGTAATGTGAGCAGAGGAACACAAGGTAAACGTGGTCATGGGGGCGTTACCATGATCAATCATGATTGTGTTTCTAAAAGTAGCTACGAGCCGCGGCTTAGCCGGCTCAAGCCGCTAGAGAGCCAACAATATTATTAGCCTAGCCTTTGAAATCCGAAAGCCGATGACACGGCCTAGCTAAGTGATTTTACGGCTCAGCTCGGGCGGTTCACGGCTTTTGGCCCGAACCGTGGCAACACTAGTTGGACCGGACCGTGACAACACTTACTCGAACCGGGACTCACTATATATGGAAGTATTCTGACATTCACCGCCTCAATGTCAATTTGGGATGACAGAACCACGCTTCGTTCACGCATCACCTGTCCTCCAGTACTCGAACATCACTTCTTCCACCTGCTGCCACTAGCCTGCTCTGTTGTGACAAAAAACTTGCTCCATTACAGCTTCCTGGCATGTCTTCAAGGCGCGAAAAGTTGAAGCAAAAATTTAAGGAAGTTGTGCCGGTAATTAGAAAATTCTTCCTTTCCCGGCCGGGATCTCCTGCTGCAGGTACTCTGCTCAACAACTCTCTCTACGAATCTACGAATTTCCTAACTGATGAACGTGAACTAGACCATAGTGGATCTGATGTCGATTTAGGATTCGAAGTGGATACCGCATCCGAGTTGAATACTGCCTTCGTGAAGCCTGATCAGATTCCACTCAGCCTTGCTGAGCGTACGAAGATGGATTCTCCAGGGAATGCCATGCAACCTCTAGCTTTGCCCCACAGTAATGAGAACGATAACCAGGCGAAGGCGGAAGCTCTGGTCAGTCAGCCAGTTCAGCGAGGGACTGGCCCCATAGCATGGGAAGCGGTCAAGGAAACCTTGCGAACGATCGTTCGAGTATCAGATGCTTTTCCCCCGCTAAAATCCGCCACGCAAGGACTGTTGGAGATTATTGAAAGGGCTGAGGTACGTTTCTCGTCTTCTAAATTCTAGTGGTTGATCTGTAATATTTTCAGGCTGTACGCGATAATCATGAAGATTTCATCGAGTTGATCTCGAAGTTGCAGAGTGTCAGCAGCCTTCTGGAGTCCTACGGAAGCTATTTGCCGTCAGGGGTCCGCGATCGCATGGATGGATTGGCACGGTAAGTGGAGAGAGAGCATAAGCCGAGTTTGAGAAACATTGACTTATATCCGATCCATAGGGCATTCACGATGAAGTAAGCAGCGCTAGAGAAGAAATTGGACCGCTCTCTCGTAACTAAGACTATTGATACTCTCGCAGATGCTCGCTTTATCGAGAGTGAACTTCGTTCGCTAACTTTCGTAATCGACGTCATCACGGTATGGTATGAATGGCAACTGTGATATATTGTGGGGTTAGTTGTCTGAAAATCGCTACAGGTATGCTCGACAAACTCCGCCAGGTTGTAGGAGCAGAATTCAACCGGGAAGACCGTCAAGGGTGTATGGAAGGTACTCGTGTGCAACTTCTGGCTGATCTACTTCAATGGACAAATGACAACGAGTCGCCTTCCGTTTTTTGGCTCAGTGGCATAGCTGGCACGGGAAAGACCACTGTTGCGGAAACATTCTGTACACTCTTGCATCAAAAGGGCCTTCTCGGTGCTAGCTTCTTTTGCTCTCGTGAGTCCAGAGGGCGGCGAACTTCGCAATGTTTTTCCATCCTTAGCGAAATCTTTGGCGCTTGCCTATCTAGCATTCAACGACGCATTAATAAAGACTCTAGAGAAATGCTCCGATCCTCTTGGTCTGGATCTCGAAGAACAATACAGCACGCTTATCTTACAGCCCGCAGAAGTTGCGTTTATCAATGGCGGTCTGCCGAAAATATGTCTCTTGACCATTGATGCTCTCGATGAATGCGAGGATGGACTAGCGACAAAGATGTTTTTAGAGGTAGTACTCAAAAAACGAGAACTTAAGCCTATAAAGATCTTTGTTACGAGCCGTCCAGAAGCAGTCATTCGCCGTGCGTTCGCGGCTCAGGATGCGAGACGTCACGGTATTTTGCGCCTTCAAGGTATCGAGGATCATATCATTCAGGCAGACATCGAAGTTTACTTAAACAAGCGGCTCTGGGAAATCGAGGATTTAAGAGTTTATTTTGCAGATTGTTGGCCACCGCCAGAGCTTCAGACTATCGTGAGGCGTTCTCAGAACTTCTTCATTTATGCTTCGACTTTATGTATGTTCATTGGCCATCACCGGGGGAATCCACGGGAAAGGCTTTCGAAGGCAGCGTCACTGGAATCTCTTGACCCGCTTGCTACCAAATCTGTAGACGAAGTGTACACATTCATTTTAACAGAAGCTTTCACTGAAATCGACGAAGAAGCCTCCCGCATTCAGTACTGTTTATCTGCTATTGTTTGTTCGCTAGAACCAATGTCGGTTGACACCTACAGTCGACTATTGGGTCTCGAACCCCATCTTTTCAGAGGAGCTCTGGTGTCATTGCATTCTGTGGTCCATGTTCCAGACAGCAACACGGTGGGGGATGTCACGCTCTATCATGCGTCGTTCCCAGATTATCTTACCACCACGAACCGCTCGGGGTCGAAAAAGTGGTTCATTCCCAAGGTAGAAGCACATTATAGGCTAACAATGTCCTGCCTTCAGATGATGAATAAAGAGCTACACTTTAATGTAGCAGGAGCTATAACATCTTACAAGAGCAACAACGAACTGCCAAAACGAGTGAAAATCTCAGCTCATTTGGCATATGCATGTACAACCTGGGGTGATCATTTTTTCCTGTTGTTGGATCAAGACGTTGATGTTCTGGAAGACCGTTTCTCACAAGTTGATACATTCTTGCGAGGTAAATTCTTGTTCTGGTTGGAAATTCTGAGCATACTTCAGAAAGTGTCATATGCATTCAATGTGCTGCTCAGATTATCAAACGTATCAATACACATTATTTTTGTTGACTGCTATCCAGAAACCAAAGAGTAAAAACATGATGGGAGATATTTGCAGTGACCTCCACAGTTTTGTTGCAACATTCATCGAGCCCATACGACATAGTGTGCCTCATATTTATGTGTCTGCTTTGCCGTTTGTCTCCACGACATCAAGAGTGGCACAGATATTTTCTTCACAATTTCCGTCTATACCTGTTGTTCATAGGGCAGTGGACAGTCTAGGAACACAACGGCAATTTCTTCAATTCGCAGGGCACACAGATTGGGTACTATCTGCCGCATTCTCACCAGACGGAAAATCCGTTGTCTCTGGGTCGAGTGATTGCACCATTCGCATTTGGAATACAGAGACAGGTGAAGCTTTATTGAAGCCATTTGAAGGGCACACAGGCTCTGTAAATTCTGTCGCATTCTCAGCAGATGGAAAATATGTTGTCTCTGGGTCAGATGATTACACCATTCGCATTTGGAATGCAAAGACAGGTGAAGCTCTATCAATGTTATTTGAAGGGCACACAGGCGATGTAAATTCTGTCGCATTCTCGCCAGATGGAAAATTCATTGTCTCTGGGTCAGGTGATTTCACCATTCGCATTTGGAATGCAGAGACAGGTGAAGCTCTATTGAAGCCATTTGAAGGGCACACAAGCAAAACATATTCTGTCGCATTCTCAGCAGACGGAAAATCTGTTGTCTCTGGGTTGGATGATCGCTCCATCCGCATTGGAATGCAAAGACAGGTGAAGCTTTATTGAAGCCATTTGAAGGGCACACAAGCGATGTAAATTCTGTCGCATTCTCACCAGATGGAAAATTCGTTGTCTCTGGGTCGGATGATTGCTCCATCCGCATTTGGAATGCAAAGACAGGTGAAGGTTTATTGAAGCTATTTGAAGGGCACACAGGCTGTGTATTTTCTGTTGCATTCTCACCAGACGGAAAATCCGTTGTCTCTGGGTCAGAAGATCGCACCATTCGCATTTGGAATGTAGAAACAAGTGAAGCTCTATCGAAGCCATTTGAAGGGCACTCAAGTTATGTATTATCTGTTGCATTCTCACCAGACGGAAAATCCATTGTCTCTGGGTCGTATGATCGCACCATTCGCATTTGGGGTGCAGAGACAGGTGGTGCTCTATTGAAGCCATTTGAAGGGCATACAAGTGATTTAAATTTTATTGCATTCTCACCAGACGGAAAATCTGTTGTCTCTGTGCCTGGTGATCATAGCATTCATATTTGGAGTGCAGAAAGTATACAACCACCCTCAGGCTTTATTGAAGGGCAGTTGAAGTCTGATACCCTCTACAATCAATTTCCTGAGCAATCAGTTTCAGCTAATGAGCATTCAGATTACCAAAATACTTCAGCCAATATCTGTTACTTGCATAACCACCCACGAGACTTATTTGGTTTCCAAGAGGATGGTTGGGTCACTGGACCATCTGGGGAGCTTATGTTCTGGGTTGCCCCATATTTGCATAAGTATCTTTTCACACCTAGTACCAACATTATTGTTGGTTCTGAGGCCATCAAACTTGACCTTTGCCACTTTGTGCATGGAGAACAGTGGATGAAATGCAAAGGTCATATTTAGGTAATGCCGATCATATAGCTATGTATATCTTTTCATTCTAAACCTCATACTTCATGAGAAATCACATTCAGCTTAGCTCAGTTTTATTGAGTCTCCATCCCTGACAATGATGCAGAGCAAGTCTCCTTATAAACCCCTGAGAGGTAGCATAAAAAGAAGATATATTTTGAGTAGCCTTCTCACCAAGTTTCATCAAAATCAGCTCTTCTGTTCCTGAGATCTAAAGATCTGAAGGTGGAGGAAGGTGCTCAGAGAGCAATGACTTCCTGACATCCCTTAAATCTCTGTATCATTGTTTCCATTCAGAAACAATGATTTACTCTCTCTCTCTCTCTCTCTATATATATATATATCCATTTGCCATTTGCACTAAGCATTTCTTGTGTAAAATGTTCTTGAATCCAACATATTCTAGACATGTCAGGTATGATCTAAGAATAAAGTTTGTGTATCATGGCTATGATCCAGCAACAATATATTTATCATAGATGGATCGAGAGCTAAAAAATCGAGTTAGTCAATTAATTTAAATTAATCGAATAGTTATAAGTACTTATCCATACATATCAAATGAGCATCAGTTATATCCAGAGCCATATACCAATTTTTGAGTTTCGCTAAGCCTTTCTCGATGGTATGTTTTACAGGTTTGAAATTATTCCACAAAAATATTAAGATGTTCATCAGTTCAATCCTGTTCCAAACCGGTTCTGAAGAGTTTACATATACAAGAACTGCATATCGGACCTTAAGCATATTCTAGAACCAAAACCAAGACCTTCGGCAACCTTTTTCTTATCTTCTCAGCGGCGCCTATTCACTCTTCTCCCGCTACATGTTTCTGATTTTGAACCCCGGAATGTGCAAGCATCATGTTAACTGTTTTAGAACGTGCATCTTAAATGGTGTTGGATGCTCATCACTATTAAACACTGCCAATATCGATAAGGACGACAAGAAGGAAGCCATACAAAACCTACAGCTGTACTATGTGTCTATGTGAATACAGATGCGGTGTGCTGCTTCTAATAAACGCCTTATGATGAGATCAATGAGAACGGGCTCCCAACTGTGCTCTACAGGAATGCTAAGGGCTGATGTGTTGATATAACACCGATAATACGGCTGAAACCGCTATTTAGGTGACAAAAGAGTAAAGAACTACAAGTAAAATACTCAACCTGATATGTAAAATACTTAGCCGTTATGTACAGAATAAATAATACCAATGAAGCGTAATACGGAAAGAAGTGTCCGTTCACATACTAATACGATCTGTAACGGTCCGATGTCAGCCAGGCTTCCAGTGGGACAGGCGTCAACCTCGTATTTCTAACATGAGGAATAACAACGAGCATGCTTGTGTAACGAGCTCCTCACAGCTGAACCTGCGGTAACATCGTAGCTTCTATCACCTTATTACATCCTCATGTCAATCACGCACTGCTATCCATCACAATATAGGATTCACAGCTTCTTATCGCTCGCTGGAGGTATAATGATAGAATTCCTACAAAAGTTGTGGCTTCCATTCAGGTTTCAATATCCCCTGACCGCAGTACCCGTTTGAAAAACCGCCCTACGGTAGTGAAAATCCAGTACGTTATCATGGAAAATGCTAAAGGTAGGGGATACAATATCATTCGGGATATGCTCTCTAATATCTCATTTGGTCGTTCAGCTCCCTTTGGGTTTCCTCCTGATCTGAGCGAGAAGATCATTTGGTCGCCGCCAGTCCACGAGACCATCCCCCAAAATGGTTCCGATCTCCCATCTAACGCATCTCCCGGTACAACTCCTACGCGTCCGGACAATGCAGCTAGCACCGCCGAATCTAAGGCATATTCCTATATGTTTTCTGATGAGATGATTTCGGAAGTGCGTTCTCGTATTTCCCATGTCCTATCTCCTGCGGTACAGCTGGAAAGCGTCAATGCCTATAAATCACTGCTGAGCGCGGTTAGCGAGGGCGTACGCATTCCAGAACCAGCCGTGTCCCTTTATTACGCTAAAGAAGGGTGCCATGAGATCATCGACTCCTTTATCCAGTTAATTGCAAAAGAGTTGAACCTTGATATTCTCACATTGGACTCGTTGGAGCTGGCTCACGGGGAACAAGGGTGTTTGGAAAAGGTATGCATCCATTTTCCAAAGTTTCGACACTGGTTCCTTATGTTTGTTGGCCAACACGTGGTCTGCAGGTATTGCTGATGCATTATCAATGTCGTATAAGGATCTAGATCTCACTTTCCTCCACGAGGAAGAGGGAAAAGACAGCGCTATTCAAGATGTCTTTGATTCCATAATCGCACTCCAGCGCCATCATTCCGACTTCAGTACTTCCCACGTGACGAAGGGTCGTATCGTTTACTTGCGAGACTTTGGGAGTATCGCAGAATCCTCAATGCTCTTCTTGTTCGCTTAGCCCGTGGTATTCATGCCCGCCGCAATGCAGAATCTGGCTGCCTACAGCCCACGGTTCTTGTCAAAGGTTTTTGCAAACAACTAGTTGAAAATGTTAGCGACGATGAAGACGATTACCCCTGTCCGTCCTTGCGCCTGACGAAGTCTGCTTCTAGCCGTCGACGTAAGAATCACACCATCCGAGGTCTCCCTGAACCTAGTAATAGGCTTTTCCGGCTGCCTAGTTCATCCAAGCAACCATCACTGTCTGCATTACCGTCTGCATTCTTTGTCAATTCATTGAATGATTCGACTTCTCATAGCGGTTCTTACTGCACAACCTTCACGGGCAGGTTCTCGTTCCAGAACTTTGACTTCCCACTGGTTGCATCAAGTCTTTTGGTTCTTCCAAACGACAGCAAAACTCAGGGTTTTCGCAACATCGAAGAACATCTCTCCGACAATAGGAAGGGTGTGATAGCTAGCGCGTGGTTGAGGATATGCCTAGCCTCTCGTGGTGCCGTTGTACCTCAAGACATTCTAAGCTCAATCAACGAAGACAACTCCATTCGAATCTCTCTGCTCCCGGGCACAAAGTCCAAAGGCACTCAAAAGGTGGCATCCCTTCTAGAACTACTTTCAAAACATGTTGATTCTGCCATCACAACTTCGTTGAATCACATGGTGTTCACCGCCATTGGGCTGTCACCTGGAAGCGGTTCTCCGGATGCACCTACGGAAATCCCATCATCTGCATTCGTGAATGCGTATCATATCCTTATAGAGAACTCGAAGGCTCGGACTCGTTGGCTGGACGAGTCTGATACGGAATCGGACGACGACACTAAGCCAAATGAACTGGAACACCCTAAAGTCCGGAAAGTGAAGGAGGCTAACGACCTTACGTCGTATGAGCAGAGATTGTTAGGCTCTATCATCAACGTTGGTCAGTACATGCTATTTTATAAATATTTACATGAGCTAACATCCTCAACATTTAGCTGAGCTGCAAGATACCTCATTCGACGACGTCTGTGTCCCATCAGAGATTGTGAAAACGCTACGGCGAATTATATCGCTGCCGTTGCTGTTCCCCTCTGCCTTCAAACCAGGTATCCTCAGTAAGGAATCAATTGGGGGTGTTCTTCTCTACGGTCCGCCGGGAACCGGGAAAACTCTGCTCTGTAGGGCGGTCGCTCAAGAGTGCGGAGCTCAGATGCTTTTCATCAAACCTAGCGACGTCATGGACTGCTACGTTGGTACATCCGAAAATTTGATTAAAGCGATATTCGTACGTCTGTCCACCACTCTTTGATCGTGAGTATTACTTACACTTAATCAGGCCCTGGCCTATCGTCTTTCTCCCTGCTTAATTTTTATTGATGAGGTGGATGCAGTATTCGGAAAGCGTTAAGAGGACGATAAGAAGTGGTATCGAGATATTGTAAGTAATTCTTTTTGAAGGCAGTAAGCTGCCACTAATAGGCATGTTTCGTATCTTAGCTCAGTGAATTCTTGCAAGTAAGCTTTATCAATCCAGAACCTATTAATCTCGGAGGACTTACATAGCATCGTTAGTCGATGGACGGCCTTCGTTCGGCAAAGAAGAACAAGGAAGCCGGGGTCATTGTCATCGGCGCTACCAATAGAGTATGTCTCCATAGTTTATGGGATCTGCATTTTTAAACTTTACTTCGAAGCCTTACGACGTTGACGATGCGGTTCTTCGACGCCTCCCCAGCCGAATGATGGTGGGTGTACCTAGTTGGAAGGAAAGAGAACGCAAGTTATTTTCTTTAATATCAAGTTCCATGGTTGACCAGCGTTCCGTGAGCAGAGATTCTCAAACTGCATCTCCGCACCGAGAAACTCGACGGGGATGTGAACTTGAATGATATAGCGGCAAAGACAGAAAACTATACAGGTTCTGATATAAAAAGTGCATAAACTATGTTTCTTCAACCATGGTGAACTAACTGGTTCTGGCAGACCTTTGCGTCTCTGCGGCCATGGCATCAATAAAAGATGTGGTCGGTGACTTTAGCTGGAACTGCGCCAATGCGAAGAAATTTGCCGAGACGAAAGAAAGAAATACTTCCGATCATCTGACCGAGGCGGACGATCCACACATGGAGGAAGCACGGATAAAAATCGCGTCTCGATGCCTAACCAAGTCCCATTTCGAGCACGCAATGAGCGAAATTCCACCTTCGGTTTCTGTTACCAGTCACAGTGAGCTGCGTCGATGGCACGAGCAGTTCGGTGGAAAGTTAGGAGTATCGAAAACAACACATAGCTATCTTGGCGATAACTCCAGATACGGGTCGTCTATTTATGCAGGTGCTGGTGGATATTCGACTAGGTATGAGACATGCTCACAACTCTGTCACTGTGATTGTGTATAGCACTAGCCACATGCCTGTAGAATATTCTGTTGTGATAATACTCACAACAGCTCCTTGTACAAAGTTCTTGCATCACCATTGGGCACAGCACTGGATAGTAGTCAGTACAAAAAAATCACACTATACCAGAATTTACTTACCATAATTGTGGTTACAAAATAAAGAGCTTTTTCTCCTTGTCCCCATGCACAGCACTCATGCTCACAGCTCTGTAGAAAGCTACCCTGGCCATTTAGCAGGTTAAGGTCTTGTTTGTTATCAGAATTAACCAGACAAATGATTCCACCCACTAAGAACAACCATGCACCATCATCCATAAAAACATAAATGAGCTATCAATCTGTCAATCCTAGTTATATCTGGATCTGGTATGTTACCCTGTGTTGAGTCAAATTAAGCTGCAGACTCTTGTAGAGGTCCCAGCTCACCTACATATGGTACATGGGACCACAGACCTCTATAACAAAGCATGAACACTTGA
>JASFDF010000725.1:0-12624 GCA_036937115.1 Nidularia sp. FH-822889 | reverse complement strand
AAAATGCAGTGCCTGTTGTGTGGCACTTATGTGCAAACTAACCACCTGTTGTTGGCTTTCACTCGTTGAAGATAAGGATGTATGTTGCGATATTCTGGTCAACATTCATGGATATTGATATGTTCTCTCTCTCAGCTTGGAAGAATGCTAGGAGCTCTTATCAGATGCTAAAAATCAACTAGAGGAGCACAACGAGCACATCTCTACACCATGTGAGATGACCCAAATGATTTGCAGGAGCTCACCGAGGATGATGAAGAGAAGGATGGTCTCCTGTTATCAGAGGAGGAAGCTTGCAAGCTCGACTGGAAATGTCTCAAGAAGTCCAGGTAACAATGATTGTATTCGGGACCTTCTCAAACCCTTCTCTCTTATAATATGTACCAAACGTCCTCAGATATACTGAACATACTAAAATATGCCAAATGTACTGAAATGAACCAAACTCAAGTGACGATTGATATGTAAATGATAATAATAAATCTACTTAAGCTGAAGTACTTTCGAAGATAGGGACTGCCTTTACAAGTATACATGGTGCAGCACTGCTGCTCCCACTAGGCAGTCTCTTAAAGTCTTTATGACAAGCAGTTGGCCAAATCTTGTCCTGACAGGCATGAGGCACCCAGTACAGATGATTAAATCTCTTGCGAAGACCCACCCGAATCGCCTCGACTGCTGTTTCTTCCAATACATTAACCATGTCCTTCCATTCCTTATAGTAGGTGCACTGCCGATAGCCCTGGGCATCAGCATCCAATACGTGCCCCTTTTCCGGCCACAAGTGTTTGAATGTGATTCCAAAATCTTTCTCAAAGCCCTCTTTATACGAGCAAGCATAAAGGTAGTCGGAGAGGCGAAAGCTGCAAAAGACAGCCTCAGTAATGGTAGTCCTCTGGCCACGAGTCAGTCTACAGTAAGACTGGTTTGTTTTCGATTTGGGGTTGGGGCATTTAAAGAATAGGTCTTGCAGGAACTGGCGCCAGAGACGAGAGACCTTGGCATCCAGCAGCTCAGCCGGGTCTTGGTTAGGTACCACTTCCTCCTGGTCAGAACCTTCATCGACATCTAGTGGGGGAAGGATGTATCCTTTAGCAGCAAAAGTGAATCTGCAGCTGCCCAGTTATGATATGCAGGGGTGCGTTGAGCTTTGCTGCTCACACGATCTGGCTGGCGATCACTCCGTTTGCTTATGCCAACAGTGCTGAACTTGTGTTTGAGCGCAGAATGTGTCATTCCGAATAGGTGGTGAAATGCCATCTCTGACAGCTGGGGGCCATGCCTGATCCTAGGAGCGCTGACCAGAGGTGGCATGTACACCTTGTTCAAGAATACGATGCCAAATGGAATGGCTGGATGAAAGCCATTGTCGTCATTTGCAGGAGTACGAGGAGCTGGATAGGCAAGAAGGGCCTGGTCTGCACCCACAGCATCCATGCAAGGAAAGGTTGCATTCATGAGAGACCGCGAAGACAGGTCATCATGAGGGCGGGAATGAAGGCCATTTGCCAGCCAGACGCAGGCTGCAGTGAGTATGAGAGCTTGGGGTGCCACACGTTTCCATGACAGAGACTGACGCTGTGTCTTCAGTACCTGGGATATTGCCAAGAGGCGGTATGCACGAAGGCCCCTACAAATAACACAGTTTGGTCAGTTGAAAGATCCCCATAGTAGAACATAGGGTTACTCACCACCACGATTCACGAGAAAACTTAACCAATGAGTTGCACAGAAGCTCCTCGTCATACTTGAGGAGGACCTTCGTTGCCTGGTTGAAGGGAACACGGACTTCAATCCGTGCATGCGAGGAGTTCGTGTCAATGGCCTTTGTATACACATCGTAGAGGTTATCGCAGAAGGCATTGTTTGCAGTCATGGCATTGACGCAGGTGAAGGCTTTGCCATGGTACTTGCCTTCTGGATTGTAGGTTAACGCCTTATCGGTGGTGTAAAGCTGCATATAGCAGGCCTTGAATAGGCCCTGAGATTGAACGCCTACCTCAATTCAACAACCAGAGACAGCTGTCAAGTGCGAAGACAGATCCCGGGAGTAGTACGAACTCCCAAGGGATGTAATGCGAGATGCTTTTTGCAAGTCAATGTCCAGTACCTGCTGCACCACATGCACATGCGAGTCGGTCCGCCACTGCAGGCAAAACTCCCCCTCTTCTGTCCGAGAATCAAATACATCATCGGAAACAGAACTATCATGGAAGACCTCCAGGCCAACGTCAATATACCAGCTACCGTCTTCCAAGACTTGCCTTGACAGGCACATTTCAGCGAGGAAGTCGTCCAGGGCATTGGATGCAGAAGACTCATGGATAGCGTGGCTAGTCCCATGTTTTGTTCCACAGACGTTGAGAAGGAAGAAAAACCCCTCTGCCCATGAGACACTGTTGGAATCGAGATGGCGGCGGATCGCATACCCAAAAGAGAAGACAGACCAGGAGGGAATCTGCTTGGTTTGATATGAGAGCTGGCCACCTGCCCGCCGAGCGCGAATCATCTCTGTGTTCAAGGTTGATGGCCATTCAGATGCTTCGATGTGAGCAATCTCCTCTATCGCTGGTCTCAGCCCTTTCTGATAAAATTCAGCCTGTTCCTCCATCGTAAGAGTGACTTGCTCACGCTCTGGAGTCGCCAGGCCAGGAAACACAACCCGAATCATATTACGCTCATCCCACTTAGCAAACATGAGATTTGGAATATGATGAATTGCAACGGGCGTAGACACCTGGCAGGAGCAGGTGAGTAAAGGATAGGTAAGCTTATAGATCTGCTACTTACATCCCGACCTGCCATCGAATTGTAGCTGAGGTGGATGGACTCTCTCAGGGTATCCCGAGGGTTGGCTATTGGGTACACCCAGATGGACCGGTTGACGTCGATGTTCGCGGATATTCTAATGAGCGAGTCATAGTCTCGCAATGCTGATAGCTTTCTGGCGTTCAGGACAGCATTCTGAATAGGATCCAAGACTACCTGTTCCCCATTGTAGATGCCATTCAGAACGAACTGAACAAACTGTGTATGATCGTCCTGTTCGTAAAGCTCGAGAGCCTTCTCATTGAACTGGTCCAAGGTGTTAGAGTGTTCGGGACGTTCATTGGGCATGATGATCAAGAAGATTTGGGTAGCGGTTACAAAGGAGACGAAAGACTAAAGTAGGGTGGAGCGGGGTGGCTTGTGATGACGAAGTGACATGCCCTTATCTACCTCCACATCAAACATGGAATAAGCACCAAAGGGGTCATCTTTCTGTGCAAACCTATACTTCGTCCGGCGTCTGTCGGTGTACTTAGGGTCTGATGAAAACAAGTGAGGAGCGTAAACGATACCCCAGAAAGAAACACATACCTGCAGGGATCCATTTCAAACGGCCGTAATGGTCTGTTAGGGGAAGCGAGCGACAAAAGTAATTGATGGAAACTTCTGACGGAAAAAGGAGGATAATCTTTACTGCAGGCGTGTTGGCTAGCAGCAAGTCCAACTCCTGGAGAGGCAGCGAAAACGGAAGTATATGGAAAAGATCGGGGTTGTGGAATACAATTCGACGGAGATGAGGGCTGCCATCAGCAGCCGCGAGGATGGGTAAGAGCCAGTAAATGGCTTTGCGGATATCAATCTCAAGGATTACGAGGTTGTTGAACCGGGCCGAAATAGGTTCGCACCACACCCCATCTACTCGCGATAAGTCAACGGGGAAGATGTGTCCCTCATAAGCGCGGTAGTCATGCGCATTGAAGGCAATCCCCCGGGACGATAGCTCCATGACCAAGTATTGCCGGTGAGCGTGCACTAGGTCAGGCACATGGAGGCATTTCACCTCCGGCCTGACCAGAATCACAAGAACACTGCAACTGGGCGTCTTGACAAGCATGAGGAGCTCTCGACCGGGGCTGCCTTCGGCTGATATAACATGAGGAAGCTTATCCCAAGCTTCGACAACACCAGCATCCTGCAGATCAACATAAGCTGATAAGACCCAAGGAGTTAGAAACCTGATTATTTACCTTAGCAGCATCCATTATCAGCAATTCGCGTCTATTGGAGCATACTGACACTATAGCTTTTGTACTTATCAGCTTTAGCGAGCAGAAGCCTGAATGCATTGCCACTTACCATCAAGGCACGATAGTACAAGATTGAAAGAAGGGCATACGGAGAACTGCAATCTCCGGAAGAGGGTGAGGCGCAAATTAGCACCGCAAAGCGTTAAACGAATATCCGGAAATTCTGCATAACAGGCAACGATGACATCGTACACGATGTATGCTTCTTGAGATCCATTTGCAAAGAGGACCGAACACCGTGTACACACGGTGTTGGGTCCCTAGTCTTGATGGTGAAAACGGTCGAAATGTGCTGCGTGATACACACGATACACAGTGGCGCCAGGAGGAAATGTGAGAGAGGACAAGAAGGGAAAGAGGTGTGTTTGGCATTAGGTCGTTATCACCAAATATCGACGTGTTTGGACCCAAGGACTACAGAGAGTGAGCCAAACACCTCTCACTTCGACTGAGTTGCAATCGCCACTTCACCCGTTCATACATTACCACCACCATCTGTATCGTGTATACACGTAGCAGATATGCGCTCAATGGGACTATCAGACCATTAATGTGGCCGTGTGTATCACGCCATATGTATCCCTGATAATTCACCTATCATGACACATCGATAATAATTACTTACCCAGCGCCCAAGTACGTGCTTTACATGCTGCTTTAGTTATGCCGGGCTCTGATGGAAGTTATAGCTCTACATAGGTCTCAGTTGCTTCGTGTTCTTAACATGTTTTATTCTAGCCGGTATTCCGCATAAACCTTCTCTGGATTTTTTCTCCCTCGACTAACCGCCATTTCTCCAGTCTGTTCAGTGGATCTAAACGCCATGTGGAACGCGTGAATCACGCTACGGTATTTTGATGTCCAGCCTTCGACAATTAATCTGTCTCATGTGTACATGCGGTTCGATTTTTAACGGACTGTCCTCTACTGGCCAATGACCCTCTCAGCAATTATTCGTTCGGCCTCTAGGATGTCAATAGTCTCGCCAAGGTATGTACGAATGCAAATAGATCCGCTTCAGTTTCACAATTCAACAATATACCACAACTTATCTCCACCGAAACTGGCTGAACTGCACACTTTGTTTACAATGTGAGTAGGTCGCCGTGCCCTGCTATATTTTTCTCAGATTACTTTTGAGCGGATTTGTACTTTTACTTAGAGTATAAATACTTGTAGTTACCGAAACCTAATAACCACTACATTGTTATGTCTAAATTTATTCCTCAGTTGTACAATACTGAGTACTTTACCTTTACAAATAATATTGATTACGATAGCAGATATGTGGACTTCGAGAGCAGCGCATATGCTACTTCCTCATTATTCACTATGGAAACTTAGCCTCCCACCCATCAGCTTTTGCTCGTCGAATAAAAGTGTAGTGTTGGTTTTTAGTTATTTATATGTGAAAACTAGCACCTTGTCATCAGATATCTCTCATCGAAGAACGGGGTGGTGCTGCTTGATCGCTACTCACTTTGGAAACTTGGCGTGTCATCCGTTAGCCTTTGCTCGTCAAAGACAAGGGTGGTACTAGTTGTGTATTATTGAGATTGGAAACTCGGTATCTTTTACATCAGCTTTCGCTCATCGAATAAAATTGCACCATCTATTGGAGCATATTGACAACATGGATTTTGTATCTATCAGCTTTAGCGAGCAGAAGCCTGAATGTGTTGCCACTTACCATCAAGGCACAAGAGTTCAAGGTTGCAAGAATGGGGCACGGAGAATTGCACTTTCCGGAAGAGGGTGAGGCGTAGATTAGCACCACAAAGCATCCCGCTAAACGAATATCCGGAAACCCTGCATAATGAGCAACGATGACATCATACACAATGCACGCTTCTTGAGATCCATTTGCAAAGATGACTGAACGCCGTGTACACACGGTATTGGGTCCCTAGTCTTGATGATGAAAACGGTCGAAATGTGCTGCGTGATACACACGATACACAGTAGCGCTGGGAGGAAATGAGAGAGGACAAGGAAGGGAAGCAGTGTATTTGGCAATAAGTCGTTATCACCAAATATCGACGTGTTTGGACCCAAGGACTATAGAGGGTGAGCCAAACACCTCCCACTTTGCAATCGCCACTCAACCCGATCACACATTACCACCGCCATCTGTATCGTGTATACACGTAGCAGATATGCGCTCACTGGATTATCGGACCGTTGAGACTAATGTGGCCGTGTATATCACGCCATATGTATCCCTGATAATTCAACTATCAAGGCACATCGACAACAGCTACTTACCAAGCGCCCAAGTACGTGCTTTACGTGCTGCTTTAGTTGTGCCTTGCTCTGATAGAAATTATAGCTCTACATAGGTCTGAATTGCTTTGTGGGCTTGACGTGTTTCATTCTAGCCGGTATTCCATGTCAGCCTTCGCCAGATTTTTCCTTCCTCGGCTAACCACCACTTCTCTTGTCTGTTCAGTGGGTTAAACGCCATGTGGAACGTGTGATTCATGCTACTGTATTTTGACGCCCACCTTTCGACAATTAATCTTCCGCGTGTGTACACGCGGTCCGATTTCTAACGGACTATCCTCCACTTGCCAACGACCCTCTCGGCGATTATTCGTTCGGCCTCTAGGACGTCAATAGCCTCGCCAAGGTACATACGAATGCACATAGATCTGTTCCATAATTCACGAATATGCCGCAGCTTATCTCCACCGAAACTGGCCGAACTGCACATTTTGTTTTACAATGTGAGTAGGTCGCCGTGCCTCAGATTCGTACTTTTACTTACAGTATAAATACTTGTAGTTCCGAACACCTAATAACAGCCACTTTATTGCGTCTCTCTCGCTCGTCGAAGCTTTATCCACTCAGCTCTTCATACTTCCACATGCCTGGACATAAGCTCAACGGTGCTCTGCTCAGCCTGTTCCTCCAGGACGAGACCCCATGGAACTTTCCTCGCTGGCAGGAACTCACCGGCGTTTATCATGGGCTATTTCCCGACGACGACTCCCTGCTTCCAGCAGGCCTTACTCTCTCAGATGTCGACAATATAAAATCTTACATTAGCCAGTACAATGCAATAGTAAGCGAAGACGCGCGCATCAAGTTCACCTCCAATAGAAGGAACCAGGCACGAATAGTTGGGGGAGACCTCTGGAATGCTTTTACCAACAATCTGTGGAGGAAAGCCAAACTCCACAACTTGGTTGTCAAGGGACTGGGAGCAGCTGTCGCCCATCCTGTTCAAGTAATGATGAACAACAAACTTGATACATTTCCGTCTGCCAGTCTGTATATCCCTCTCGCTGTTGATGATGTCGGAATTGCCCTCTTTGGCCCTGAGGCTCTTGATGAAGGGAATAATGTCTTTGCCTACATTCGGGGCCCACTGCAAGCGATCATTATGCGCTCTTGGGATGCGCTGAAGCCTCAGATCAGTAAAGCAAAACAGAACCTTCCTAATCTAGAAGAAAAGTCTGTCGCAGCTATTTTAGGTGAGGAATCCGCTTTGCCACATCGTCTTTCATTCTAATGATTATTTGTGCAGCATTGAACGATAAAAAATTTACGGCCCACAAACTTCAAATAGCTATCAAGGCTGTTGCGAACTTTCATATGGCTGCCCACCTGGTAGGACTACCAATCGAGCAAGATCGTGCAGACACGCTGAAGGCAGAGATCGACACTCTCTTCAACCTTGCGAATGTGCCTACAGCATCAACCGTTAAAGGCAAAAAAACTGTCGAGGTTAGAGGTTAGTGCTTGAACTGGTCCCCTCGCTTCATAGTATCTTAATTGATTGATTGATTGCAGCATCAGGCCTTTGCAAACTCACAAGGGATAACCTTGCGAAGCTTGCAACTGCTCTCGACATTGCTGACCTCGAAGCGCTGTATTCTCAATTTTTCTTGGACATTGACGCTGTGGATAGCATCTATGACCGTGAGATGCACGATCCTTCGCTTTTAGAGATTCTGAAGGGCATTGACCTGGGAATGGAGGAGGAGATAACCATGAGCGCAGACGCTCTTTCCGAGGAATTGGGTTATATCGACAACCTTCCCTTTTTGTTCAATCGTCTCAGGCATAAGACAGGCTTGAATCCTTGGGATAGTCCCAATGCTTTCGACCCAAAATCTGCGAGCTACCAGAAACTTGATCTCTCGCTGGTCTCTCTTCATTGGCACCAGCTTGCTGGTGTTCGTGCAACACTTCGCAAAGTATTCTCCAATGAGGATACTGCAGACAACTGTCGTAGTATGCTAATTGCTGACGAGGTGGGCCTAGGCAAAACACCGATGACAATTGCGATTATCGCTACTATCAGTCATTATGTATGGTTGCAGGAGCATAATATGCCAGTGCCTTCAATTCTTCGTACGTTCAGTTAATTTCTTGTTTGACACTCTTCTAATCTGAGTCTTAGAACAATTCCCATATCTATTGGGAAGCAAAGTCATACCCTCTGATCCCCACCTAGTTATTGTCCCGACAACCCTCCATGCGCAATGGGAAAAGGAAATCAAAACTTTCCTCAAGCCTCATAAGGTCGACATTCTCAGCTACCACTCAGAACACGTTGCACGCACTCAGTTTTGGGCACACGATGGTCCTTTTCAGCGATCAAAACATCGTCGGCACTAAATAATCATTCTGGCTACAGAAACCGTAAGCTGTCCCGAGCACCTTTGTTTCATTTTCAATACTAATAACTTTATCCAGGCACTACAGTACGACTTCAAAATGGTGTATAATAGCAAAGTTGACACGCATGGGGCACCACCCTGGCAATTACCGCTGGAGATGGTGAACGGCTCGACTAAAAATACACTATATAGCCAGAAATTCCTCACCGTAACCATGGACGAGGCTCAACACTTCAAAAACATCGGACACGATATTATTCAGCCCTTCGACTCCGTGACCAAGCTAGAATCTCATTGGCATGCACTGCTACGCCATTGCAAACGGCACCAAAGGTGAGCCTCTTTAACAAAGTTGTCTATGAAAGATATTGACATTGCCTCAGGATGTAGCTAATATTGGTCGCCTACTCGGTGTTGAGTTCTTCTCAACCGAAGTTTACCTTGCTCAGGCAAAGGAGGATAATGTGCGACTTGGCAAGGCAAAAAGAGACGACGCAGAAGGCAAGATTGCCAACTGCGTGGCTCGAGAACAAATACTTATCGCCCAACGCCTGCAACAAGACTTCGACGGTCACATCCTCCGCAGGACAAACACGAGTAAGAGTTGGGGGGGGAAAGTCCATATAGATCTTCTGCCCCTGGTCACCATCGAGGGTTTCTTGAAGCTCTCTGATCCGGAGATGGAGATTATCGCTGAACACGCTGAGAATGCGAAAGTGAAGTGAGTAGAGTTTCTTCTACCTGCTATTGATTTGTTCATATTTTGTGTAGTGTTTCATCGTCGAATGGCACCTGCAACCCATTTCCCTCTACAGTACGTATTCTGTATACGAGAGTCTTTGAGACTTACTAACTCTTGTATAGAGCTTCTACTCGGAGTATAGGATGTCTTTCACATATGCGAAATTGGATCGCAAGACTCCCCTTCCAGTATACAATACCATTCAGGATTGGGAGGCTGCGAAGAGCACCAAGCTGGATGCGTTTGTTCGCATATGCCAACATTACCTCTCAAGAGACGATGCTCCCCATGTCTCCTTCGAGGATGGTCGACTTGTTATACCTGAGATGTCTCCCATACAGCAAGGAGAGGTTATCACACGTGATAGACGCATTTGCGCCTTCCTTGAGTTTGTGCATTTCCGAGGTCTGGTTATGCAGGTAATGTGGCTGTTACCTTTCAAATAATCCCTGTACTGAATTTTCATTTTATATAAGGTGCTATTGCCATATGGCATCAAATTTCTCTGGCTCGATGGCAAGACGCCACCAGAGAAGCGTGAAGGGATTATCCGTCGACTTTACACACAAGGGCAGCCTCGTCTGCTTATCTTTTCCACTGTCGGAGCAGCAGGGGTGAATATGGCTATCGCTGATGTCATGATCCACCTTGTAAGTTTCTCTACATATATATTCTACCACTGAACTCAAATACTTCTCGGTAGGATGTCGTATGGTCTGCACAAGACATGCGTCAAATCAATGGACGTGTTCATCGGCAACCTCAATCCAAGGCTGTGCATGCTATTCACTTGATTGCTCAGGACACTTCCGACGTGATAATGTATGGCATGGCCAAGGGTAAGCAGAACATGTTAGAGACCTTCGCCAATAGAGATTCCGGTGAAGGTAAGCTGTGGTTATCTAAATATTACCTCGTTCACTAACTTGATTTCTTTAGAATTACTGGAATTACTCAGTGGCAATGCACTGCAGCCCACATCCAGGATGATGAAAACGAGGTTGATGCTCTATCCAAAAAACCTCGCCAACGAAAATCAAAGGCAATGTTGAAGGAACTAGCAGGACCGAAGGAGACAGAAATGGAGGTTTCTAAGCCAAAGAAAGGGTCTAGGAAAGTGCATACTAGTCACAAGACAGTACAGCCTGCGGAACACAATGGTGGCAATGACAAAAGCAGCTCGATAACAGTGCAAGTGGATGGTCCAATTGCCTTGCCAGTGGATGATGTTATACTGTCTACCACAGAGGGTCTTGTGGACCAGTCTCTCGACAGTATAAGCGAGCCTCCAGTGACCACCGATGAAGAACGAATTGACACAACTATCATGAACGATGAAGATCTCTCCTCAAGAGTTCCATTGATATTTCGGAGAGTAAGTCTCAAAATTTATTCATCAGTTGTACGAAACTTAGTACTTTACCTTTACAGTTGACTTCGATTATGATAGCAGATATATGGACATTGACAGCGGTGCATACTACAATGGTTTCAATGATCTCCACACAAAACCAAATCCCAGTATGCGGGGTATGCCTTCTCAGCAATCAAGGCAGCTCACTTACAGCTCGAAGACACGTCTTAAGGCTAATATCAATGGGGCAGATGGTAGCTCTAGCGAGGGTTCTCCTGAGTGTACGTTTCTCTCTCAATTGCATTCTGAAAGTTATCTTATAAGTTCCATTTAGATAAACGGGCAAAGGTAGGGGACTCTCCTATTAGGCCGAGTAAGGCTTCAGCTGTGTTGAATCAGTATCAAGGTGTGTATCTCTGTCTACAGACTCAAAAGAAAACTTGTTATCTATACTTTGTTTATAGGAACGCAGCAAACTTCTGGAGATCCATTCACTGCACTTTCTAGTCATTCTCAAACTAGTAAGCCTCGATTTTCTCCAATGTGTACATCTGTCTAATCGTCTTCAAAGGTGCAAACTTGAGGGCTAGTAATACTTTCCTGAAGATTATATCCTCACAACCAGACAGAACACTCGATCTGGATACAACTGGTGAGATAATATCTTTCTCAATTGCAACCAATTAATTGATATTTTATGAAGTACTCCCCGTGTCTTCTGGCGTTAAAGCAAGCATGCAAGTGAAACGGAAGAGCTCGACCAAACCTCAGACTCAGCATGATATGGATCGACGTGAGTGTTCTGCAAACTTATATATTACTTTTTTTTCTGACACTTGGTCCGTGAATAGCCCGACTCGATCTGTCGCAGTTACAACGCAAGGCGCAGATGTCGTCTTCTACTACTGGTATGTGAGGATTTTACATTGATTATAACAATCCTCTGACTTGTCGATATTCAGTGTCCAATACAAGATCTAAACCCCTTCAAATAGAAGGCTCTCGAGCATCATCTTTGAACGTTTCCCAACCTGGGGCTTTCACCTCCCGTGGGAGGCTTTCTGTTACATCCTCTCAGGGGGGCAGTTTACGAGACTTATCACCCACTTTTCGGCAATGTGCAATTCAATTCTTGACCTATACGGCATTTATTCACTTGAGATTACTTTTCAGCGAGTTCATCAGAGTGGGACCGTCAACCCACTAGAATAGGTGGCATGCGTAACAGCCGTCCACCAGCGAACTATAGCAAGAGCATGGCTGTCTGAGTCGTGATCACAACGTAGCAGTTGGTTTTAAAATAATACCGGATTCATTTAAGCGCTCAGATAAGATAATGCTAAGTGTTCATCGCATGATGAGCCGCAGCATGGGAACCCGAACCACAGCCTGATCATGATGAAGCTATCTGAACAATGGGATATCCGCTCAATTGAAGCTTTAAAACATAACCTCCATCCCCTTCGTATCGCATGCTCCTCTTCTTATAACTTTACAAGGTTTAACCCCCTCTTAATCATAAAATGTCAGAATCGACTCCTCTCCTCGACAACGTTGACTACAACACACCTCAAATTGCTAACGACAATGACGAATTTGACGTGCAGACCAATACTTCGGCCAAACAGAGTTCAGCATCTACTTATTTCAAGCCCATCATGAAGGTCCTAGCAAGTATCACCTTGGTCGTATCCGTCCTCACGATTTGTTTGCTCCTCGCCAACAATATCATCATCCGAAAGGTGCCATTGGGATACTCCAACATTTGGAGCGCTCAGCATTCATCTGGAGCACTGGCAAAATTGGTATGGATCCTAATTCCTT
>JASFDF010000724.1:0-12629 GCA_036937115.1 Nidularia sp. FH-822889 | reverse complement strand
CCTTGTTGTGTGGTCCGTTTTCCCCAGTTCGAGTGTGGGAAAATAGAGGGGTGGAGGTGGTAGCGGATCAAGAAGCTACTCCCATCATCTACTATATGGACATCGACAACGAGAATGACCTTGCCTTTCTCTAGTTCTTTCTTGCAAAGCAGCATACCACTCAGCGTGAGGAAGAGTTTGAGACCGACACCTTGATTTTCACTGCCGTCGTATGCCATGGCTTAGAGGCGCACTGCATTTGTGCTACCAAAAACATTTATATCTTACACACCCCAAGCTTCTTGTAGATCCTCATGCCAGAACTCCCTGACAAATCCTCTAAGACAGCTGGAAAGATTGGGCATTCATCATAACTATGGGCTCTTATGTATCCACATTCCATTCAATTCTCGAGCACGGTTTTCAAATGAGATGGGACGACACCTATTCTACATTATGATATTGAATTGACCTCGAACCCTCGCATCTCTCAACGTTCTCTTGATGCATATGATGCTCTGGGTCACCAAGGGATGTATCTGAGTAGTATATTTCCTACACTTGTTCAATGCAGCCTGGGTGCGATACAAAGTGGATCGTAACGCAGTGAGGAGAACGAGCGCTGAATGGAGAGGTGCAGAGAAAGATAAGCGAGATCGTTGGGCTGTCGGACGATGAAAAAAGGGTTTAGAAACGCTGTGTAATAGAATTTAGAACTAGACGGGGGTAGGGAGCCCTCAACCAGGCTCCTAAAACCAACATCTCGTATCAAGAGTTTGACTCAGAGGCCAACACTATTGTATCATAGAGATGTGGCAGTGTTGCTTATCTAAAAACAATAAGACCAAATAAAAGGAAGGAAGGGAAACTCTCGACAGAGAGGCTGGCAACTTGTGCTCTCCGTGATGGCGGAGCTGTCGGTATAGGGTTCAATACTCCGTCATGTGATCAGACGTGTTACTATTTACTGGATAAAACTATCCAGAAACCCCCCCTTCTAAGAAAAACCGAGGGTTCTCGATGTGATGGAAAGAAATCCCCGTACATGACCTGATCAGGTTTTATTTGCACCTGTTATCAGAAACCTGGTGGTCGGAGTTTCACCTCTGTGCCGAGCTCCCGCCAGCCCAAGCTGCCGGTCACTTGACTCACTTTGTTACCTTTGCGAACCATCAAATGTTCAACGTTCAACAACGTGCTAGATTCCCATATCTCCTAATTTCATGTAAAAAAGCAGTTTGATATCAGTAGAAATTAGAGCTTACCGTGTTGGAGCTCAACCATCATGCATCATGCTTCACACGTACAGTAGAAATCACAAGAACAGGTGCTGCATGTGTACTTTGCCATTAATGCTGGACGCAGCCAGGAAGCAGGAGGTAACAGGTCACGGTGTCGCGATGCGCGCCGGTGTCGACACCAATGCTTGTGAATGAGCGAGAAAATTTCATGGGATCCACCAAGGACGCTCGCGATCGGACTTTCAACCTCAGGGTACCTGCCGACAGCGTGCCGACGAGGGACTGAAAAGGGAAACCCTCCTTTCCCACCAACTTATTCAGAACCCTTGGGGCTTCTCTTGGAAGGTGGGGTTTCTGGATAGTTTTATCCGAGTATTGAACCCTATACCGACAGCTCCGCCATCACGGAGAGCACAAGTTGCCAGCCTCTCTATCGAGAGTTTCCCTTCCTTCCTTTTATTTGGTCTTATTGTTTTTAGATAAGCAACACTGTCACATCTCTATATATGATACAATAGTGTTGGCCTCTGAGGGAAACTCTCGATACGAGAGGTCGGTTTTAGGAGCCTGGCCCTCAACTAGATTAAAATTTAGAAGAGGGCAAAGGCATCAGTCGATCTTCAACTTCGACCCATTTGGGTTCCGGCATTCCGGCACATCTTGCTTAAGATGATTTAGAAAATAATCTAGGTTTCTAAACCCAGCGGGATTTCCCACTGACGCGTCGTGGTAGCGAAGCGCAAAGGTATTTTAGCTCCAATTGATGGCACGAACATCTCATCACGCATTGGTATCAACCTTGCACGTTTCAACCTTCCGCTGCTATGCATCTGAAATAGATTGGACATCACCCAAGCACACCTGTCATCAACCCAACATATACATAAGGTCAGGCAGCTTTGGCTTTGCCTTCCCCCAATTCACAATACACATATCCTAGCCAGCGTGACCTCTGCTCTTATCCCAAGAACAGAAATCACAAACATCCTGCCCATGTACACTGGAAACGGACGATTGTCCACAAACTTGTACGTGCTCATGAAGTGACATCATGATGCTTCCTGACGAGGCACGTGGACTCTAGCCCCAGCGTCAGCGTGACCTCAGCACCATTAGGGTCCCTGACCGCCTCTTCTCGTAGCATAAACAGCGATGAAGATAATCACGGATGTGATCTCCAGGACTTGTATACCCGGCGCATATCCCTGAACACATATCGCTCAGGCACAGTGTGCTGTCTATCTGATCAAGCAAAATACCCTATCGGCACCGTGTCGGGAAGCAGAAAAATCAATTTGTTAACCCAAGTTGACGATCTAACAAATGATATCAAGATCATTCGGTGCAATGAAGTCGATACTTCTGGCGGATTTTCCGATATATATCGTGGTGAATGGACAGCATATAATTCTGATAAAGATAAGAAAGTCATTATTCTGGTGAGTTGTATCTTAGGCAACACTTATGCCATAATTTAACAATGCATGCTTGACACGTAGGTGTTACAGGTTGGGATAAAATTGCTTCGTCCACTAGCGCATGGAAAGAGAATCGACCGAGACAGGTTACTGAAGGTGTGTATATAATTTACCTCGCCGTTGAACATGTCACATTGAATATTCTTGCAAGCGACTCAACCGTGAGGCTGGAATATGGAAGGCACTTAAGCATCCAAATATTGCAGAATTTTTTGGTGTTTGCTTCCCATTTGGAGGACAACCTTCTCTAGTAATGCTTTGGTATGATAATGACACTGCTCCCAATTATGTTAGAACCCGGAAAAATGTCGATGTATTTGAGTTGGTGAGTTTTGCTTTTTCTTCGCCTGATAATTGATCATTAAATAACAAACTGCTAGGTTTTGGATATTGCGATGGGACTGGAGTATCTTCACACAATGAATCCGCCCATTATTCACGGGGATCTTAAAGGAGTATGCTTCACCAGTGCTGCGTAGTAGCTGCTTATCTAATGCACTACAATTTCACAGAGCAATATCCTTGTCGACGACGCTGGTCATGCTGTTCTCTCTGATTTCGGCCTTTCTAAAGTGGTTGAAGAGTTCTGGACGCCAACGGGGAATACCACATCCACAATTTCAGGCTCATTCAGATGGCAGGCACCCGAACTATTTCCTGATATAACTGCTGCATATGAAGCTGAAACTCCTATAAATCTTTTAATTACCCAGCCGTCTGACGTATGGTCGTTTGCATGCACTGCATACGAAGTAAGGATTTCGACTTATATATCAAATCTTAAGGCTTATTGAACGCTGCTTTCATACAGCTGCTGACAGGGAATATGCCATACCACTTCATAAAATATAGCTGGTTTGTTGGCTATATAGCTAGGCAGGGTGTAATCCCAGTGACCGAAGGCGATCATATTTCCCCTCCCATCCTTCAAGTCCTCAAAGAATGCTGGTGCTGTTGCCCTATTGAACGGCCAAAAATCAACAATGTCGTGTCTAGGTTAAGAAGCATGCGTGAGGCCACGCTCGAATGTGAATGATGGTGAACACACTTCATTGCTCCATGAGCTCTCGTAACTCAAAGGAGGAGAGACATAGATGATATAAAGTTTATTTTTGAATGGGAAGAAATGAATATATAGGTCTTGGTTTTGTTTATACTTGTGTCTTTTTAGTTTGCTATATATGTTCTCGTGAAATCTTCTGTGTATCTGCTCTTCCTATAATCATACAATATCTCAGCTTTCAGAAAGAACTAAATAATAAATAAATCACACCAAATTTAAGATTGACTTGCATGGAGGTTTCTCTGCAATCAGTGATTGCACTAGAAAAGGAAGCAATAAATCTCAATACAGCAAAACTTGCCAATTTTTTTCTCGAGAATATATGTAACAGCTTAGTGTCTATGCAGCCAAACAGAAATGTAATATCAGACATCAGACTGGGATGTGGAGGATTGGAAGAGGACAAAGGTATCCCCATGGTAATTTCAGCCTGAGGAGGAAAGAGAACAAGAGATGAGATTATAGTAGCAAAAATCAAAGTAAGTGAGTGTAGAAGGCTTGAGAAGGAGAACAGTGAGAGTCTGTGCAATTCCTCAGTTGATTAACATAACAAATGGAAGGTAAGAATAGAAAAATGCATCAGTTTTTGGATTACAGTTTGGTGAATGTTAGCAGGTGGTAGGATTGTATTAATTTTTTTGCAGTGAAGTTGTAAGTCCAATTTACTGCATACAATGCTCTGCTAGAATATTGAAAAAGTGAAGTGATTGAACTATACAAATACATCCACAATATTGACTAGTAGGCTACTATCTATGATGAAGTAGTGGCATAAATATATAGAAAGTAGAAAAACTCATTTGAAAGCATCAGAAAGTCTATGCACAGAGAAAGGCCAATGGTTAAATACAATGAATAATTTAGTACATGCAATTAACCATCTGTCTTCAGATACCAACATTTGTTCAGAAGCTGTAAGATAGCATATTAATTGCTTCTGTGGAGGACATGTGCATGGCACCAGTGTGCAGTGGCCAAAGTTTGTGGTGCATCATGTTATTGGTCCAGGTAGTGTCAAAAACTCCTGTTAGGGAGTGCCACTCTCCTCCAAGAACTCAGAGGCCAATGAGAGCAAACAACAAAGAGGGATGGAATGTGGACTTGGGTCCACTCAAGCAAAGTACATAGATAAGGTAGATACAATCTATATACAGCCTAATAGAATATTCCCACACACTGCCACCTTCTGACCACAAGCATGAAGCTCACACAACCCCAACTCTTGACAGGTAGGTCCATCTATGACATTTCCTTGTTTCACTGATATTATCATTTCACCCAGGTGATTATGGAGTCTGGATGCAAACCTGGTGTGTGGATGAAAAGTGCAGCAAAAGGAAATATGATTCTGAATGGGACAGTTAGCAGAGGGGGGTTTCCTGGGCTTCAAAGCTGGAGATGAGAGCAGAACAAAGATAAGGAATGCTGCTTGTCCCAATCACTCAAACTTGCTTTTAAGCAAGTTCAACCATTGTTCATGTAGAGCATCAGGGCCAGCCAGGAAGACATGAGCAAACAAAGAGAGCCTTGCAGTTTTTGCTAGGTATGTTGTAGCACAGAGTGTCTCATGCTAGTCTTCCAGGGAATTCTAGGTAGCTGCACACCACTGCTATGTGGTGGAGTCAGACAAGGTGGTTGCTGAACAAATGCATGAATGATGGGTTGTCCTGATGTCTCTATGTCCTTGGACCCTATTCAGTGAGCCCCTGTGCTGGTGCCAGCTGCATAGCACCAACACCAGCATGGCAAACTGCAGTGAGATCCTGGACTACTCTCTGCATCTAATCTATTGCTATCTAATCTGCCAGACTGGGCTTGCTATGACATTGCCTGCACATAGTGTGCTTTACTAAGGGCTTCTACCAGAGTTTGCTGATGTCATACCATTGCATTACTGGCACATACATCTGCACTAGCTGAATGAATACAGTACCCCATAGAATCCTGCAATATTGAGATGGTGAAAGCTTGTGCAACATGCCTGCCCTGAGTGTGCCAAATGAATTATTGGCCTGGGACACTCTTATCCTTGGTGAGTGTTGTACTCTCCAAATGCACTTTTCCTTGCATTCTTCATTGCTCATTTTGGCACTTGCACTGCACAGGCATCAATGCTGGATGCCCACAACCCCAGCTTACAACTGGATAAACAAAGTCCCAAACAGTATGAAAGCAAGAGTACTCTATCTCCCAGACACTGAACAAGCATAGACACATGTTCAACCTGTGCTGCACATATAATCTAAGGAATGACATGATTGGGCCATATCATTGTGTGTGGCTAGTCTTATGCCTTCTGATTGGGTTCCTTATGCTGACATTCCATGTCTTCCATCCTTCTCAGGCCTTCTGTAACTTTTCTTCCATCCCTGCTCCTCCTCTCACCTGTTCCTTGCTTCCCTCTCCCCTCTTCCTGCCCCCCAGTGTCAGACACACAAACAATACACTCAATAGTGCAATGTTAAGGTTGTCAAATCACTCAGAGAGAAGAGAGGATAAGGGGATAGAGATGAGCACTGTATTGCTAGTGGAGAAATGACCAGCTCAAGACTGGGGTTCTGATTACAAACAATGTAACTAAATACTACCTAACTCATGCACTATGAATGTACTACTCATGGCCTGTGCATGTAAGTAATGTGTCTTGTACATGTGTATTGTGCATGTAAGTAATGATCAATCATAAAAGAAGTGAGCCTTGTGTTGGCCTCATGGGCACAATTGCCTCATGATATCCATGCAGTTGTCCATGTGTTATCTCCAAGATTAGATATCCCTGTAATAAGTCCAGAAGATAAGATAATGATAATTGCCAAAAGAAATGGCAAATTCATGACTCCCAGCATGCACCCTCCTTGCCTACACCTCCCTCTCTGACTTCACCTCTGGTCTCTACACCTGGCTCCCAAGCACCCCTCCAAGACCTTGCTTGCCTCACTCAACCATGAGAGCAACACTGGCATGCCCACCAATACAAAGTTGCAGGATATGATTTATGCCCTTTTTGAGGATGTGGGAGTAGGATGGTGGGTGAAAATGAATGGGACAGTGAGTGGTTGGTCTTGAATTTCAAATCTGTTTGACATTCAGGTTTTTGGTTTTTGGTTTTCTGAGCTGGGGATCCTGATTTTGATTTTTATAATGTTCACTTGGCATTGAGCTTTCTCTGTTTCATTCATCTGCTGAACATTTGACATTGCCTTCTTTTTCCCCCTTTTGTACAGTTTCAGGTTTTCTTTCCACCCTTGCATATTCTGCAGCTTTTGCATTTTTCTTCCTCCCCTCACATTTTGTTTTTGGCCCTGACCAGTGGACATCTAATAGTGCAAGAATTGAGATCACATACAATGCTGCCTCTAACCTGCTGCAAATGGCACTCATTGAGGTGTGCCACTCTCTTTAATTCCCTCCTGGGCCCTCAATCAATTTACAGCTTTGGTCTCTCACAGACCTACCACCAACCACACCTCACCCCCAACTTGGGTGCACCTGCATACATCCAGGTCAAATATTCTGCCACCTCACCAATGCAATCTGGCAGGACCTGAACCCTGATTAACTATCTGTCTCATTTGCAAGCACTGTCATATCCCTATACAGCACAGTGCATGTCATCCCTGCACTGCTCACAATCAATTCCGACACTTTCCTGACTTCCTGCTCATCTCTGGGTTTACTCAGGTTTACTCTGGTCCATTTCCATTTTTGTACTTACTTCATTTCAGCCACACACTATACTTTTTGTAGTATGTCTTTTTGCGTTAACATTCAATTCATATTCCTTAGTCCTCATCATATGATCTCTTTTTCTTAACCCACTTACTTTGCCATTGCACTAGTATAAATGTAGTGCTTTGTGTATTACTCTGGTTATTTAGATCTTTTAGTATATAAGTACTTTGAATGTATCATAGTACTTCAGTTTGTTAATTGCATTCACACATATACCTACACCTTGTTCTCAACATCCTTACAAAGTCTCTAACTACCTCCAATTCATCCTCTACTTGTATTAACCTTCTTGTTGTTGCACTACACACTCAACAAGATCTCCAGTCTCTGGAGATCTCTCCTGACCAACCCTTTGGTCAGGAAGTTGAGTATCGACCTTCATTATATCTGAATCAGCCACTCATTGTTATCTGTAAATTGGGCATTAGGAACGAAGGAGGCACAGCACATAAGCTGAAGCCGTCGCCTATCTCAACCTCTTGTCTTGGTAGCACTCGAACACATTTACTGGAGATATCCCCAGAGACTCTGGAATCTCTCTCTGTTGATATCACATACTCTAGCTGTCCGGAACCTCTGGATTATATCCCAGGAAGATCAGTTCATGACAAGCACAGGGAATGTTCCTGATGATGTGCTGAAGGTGAACTGTGTTCTTTCACATTTTATGTTTGATTTATTTTGGGAGGGGAAGTGATGGTCAGGCAAGTGTCATTGTCATGCCATTTCTTGCTACATCTCTGCTGGGGCACATGTTACTGATGAGTGGTCCACTATGCCTGGGCCTTGTTTCTTCTATTTTGGTGAAAGGGAGGGGTTGATGTTTGTTTGGCTTTGCATTTGATTTAGACTTTGAGCCTCAATTTCACTCACTTTTATGTCAATTTCATTTCCTTCCATCCTGATTTCCTGTACTTCCAACTGCAGTGGTGTCCTTGATGAAGTCCATTGCCTCACATATACATCTGCCTTCTGAATGCATGACAATAGTTTTCACTTATTTCTTTCTGTCATATCTCCTTTTGGCTGTTTGCTTGTGCACAACTGGCACAAAATTTTGTTCAAATTTGTCTGCCAGTGATTACTCCACCTTTCATTCATTGTAGCAGGGAAGCCAGATGCATACCCTCTGTTGTTTGAACTGTGTAGACTTCATTTCTTGGCTGTTCTTCACCTAGTGATGCTTCATCCATTTGCTCTGCCTCCATGTACTGGGGTGATGCCCATATCTCTTTGGAGACAGCTGTTATCTCCACTCTTTGGCATGTTCATCCCAGTGAAATTTTACAGTGCAGTTTGCAACACAAGGATACCATGCTGTAGGTGCACATCTTTAGTTTCCTTTGCTTTAGACACCCATAGCTATTTTCTTGCCCTGATGCTGCCCATGATGTCTCATGTATACATTTGCCCTGGGCAGCAGGACCCCTACTCCTGGGGTAAATCAACTTCTCTCCCCATATTGAAAGCAAGGAAAGGGCAGCATTTCAGGATCATTAGTGAGTTTTTGATTTTTCTTCCTCTTTCATAATATTGTCTATCCCTTTTATTATCTTGGTCAATTTTTATGAGACTATTCCTGGCCTTGTGGAGGCTGTTATGGGCTCTGACTCCACAGCAGTCTTCTTCCCTTATGCATGGAGATAGATGATGATATAAATCTGTGCTGCATACAAAATGATGATTGCATTCATGCACAAGTGTATTCTGAGTAGGCATCATGTATTACTGAAGTCACAAATGAATGAACAGTTCCATGGGTGTGCATTTTGATTACTGCCAGGTAGATGTAAAAGGATGTCATGACTGGCCTAAGCAAGGCTGGCTGTGCATATCCTTTGTGAGCCACTATTTCCACTGCCCTGTATGTAGAGTTTATGTAGAATATGTCATTTGCTTAATTACAAAATACTTGGCAAATAAAAAGATACACTAGTGGTAGTAAAAATGAAAGCCTGTGTTACAAGCTCTGAATAGCAGGAGGCCTGAGCAAGCAACAAAGAGGTAAATGACAACAAAGTACCACTCTTATTGTTACAATTTTCCTATATAAGTAACCTGCTATGCAATGTCTTTTCTTTATTTAGAACAATGATCACATGAGTAGTTATATTTAGACTAGCCAGTAGTAATAGTAGTTATACTTAGTATATCTTGCACAGACCATCATAGATTACTATAAGTAGCACTCTGTACTTTGGTCTTGCTCTTTAGCTTGACCTAAGCAAATGACCTAGGCAAATATAGCCTCAGTGACATCTTTGCTCAAGTCCCTTGAAACTGAGAACTACTCAAACCTCTTAGACCTAGTCTAGAGGCTCCTTGGAACCTGAGCTTCTCCTAGACAGAGACTTAGCAACTTGACAGCTGTCCTTATTGACAGGAAGTGTGTCTACACTTCGACCTCAAGAACCTAATACATGGTTTTACCACTATTAGACCGAACCCCAGAACTGATGAACTTTGCTTCAAACCTATGAAGGCTTAATTGCCATAACACTTATAATGCTTCTGAGAGCTGTAATTGGCCCTTGATTAGAATCATGCTAAAGTCACATTGACTGAGTTCCTAAATAGTATGTTCCCCTGGATTTTGCTCCTCTGACCTCATTATTGCTTCTGCCCTGAACTTCCCAAATAAAAACCCAATAACCCCACTGTACCCACATTTTCTGCTATCAGATATGCATATGCATGAGCTAGCATGGTGATAAGTAATGAATTGGTGCCTTGTTAATGGGTGAAAGGACATGATGAAACAACAACAAAAACATGCATGAAAAAGAAGCCAAAATAGTGTGCACCTCCATGCCACAACTAAGTTACTTTACCTGTCAAGTTCCTCCATGATCTTTGCTCTAAAGTATGGTGACTGCTCATGGAATGGACAACTTGGTCACAGAAAGAAAGATCAAATTGTACATATAGTTTAGCAGAACATTCCAACCATTTATACCTCAGATAGTGCTTGCTTCATGCCAAACAGACTTCCATGGCAGATAGCTTTTATCATGAAAGTTTTCAGAGTCACGATATACACATTTTAATTAGGCTCTGACAATAGAAGCTCCCGCGAACCGATAATTAAACGCTACCGTCCGCAGATCTAGCTGCGATTGGCGAGAGGTAGACAAGGATTTCGGACCGACCTTTCCCAAAAGAGCTACATTCACATTTAGTAGATAATCTTCGAAGGTTGAATATGATGCACGCGGCTCGCAAGAATAAGCATGGGTCTCTTGACGAACCGGCCGATTCTCGAGGGCACAAATTTGTTAATGTCCACATTTATCTATCTTGTACGTAGTGGGATGACGAATTAATGATTCAATTTTAAGTTTTACAGCTCTAGCCTAGTCTATGGAAACGACATGACCGTAGTGCTATTCCTGCTGTTAATATCCACTGCAGTTTTCATCTAAAGATGAAGCTTCTCTTCAGAAAAGCGAGTCAAAAGCACTTGAACTTACATGTGAACTTTCAGAAAGTCAGGTTTTCGCCCATCCTCAGCTCCAGCTCACGCCCGACTATAAGAAGCTTCAAAATATAACATGTTGATGACAGGAAGCTTCAAACTTTGAATATTTGTTTCCCCCAGATTCCTGCACACTCTCACAATAAGCAAGAAACCGGAAGGCACTTCTCTTGGATGATGAGATATCTGTGCGGTTTGTTAGCCCGGTTGTGAGTATTGAAGCTTTCGTAAAATTAAACTATCCTAATATTTTAACTACTGCTGCTCGCAACGCCAAACTCGCGCCATCCGATTCTCTAAATCCCTCCAGCACTGCTACAAACAGCAGCGACGGCTATTGCTACAATGACTGCAACCATACCCACCATACTCCCCATACTGGCACGTCTACGCCCATTTTATCCCCGGATGCGCCGGCTCATTTGTACAATGCATCTCATTATACAGCCCCCATCGCAGCTATGTCACCGAATCAAAGCAAAAAAATCGATTTGATATCCCATGTCAATGATCTAACAAATGCCGTCGAGATCGTTCGGACCAGTGAAGTCGATAACTCTGGGGGATTTTCCGATATCTATCGTGGTGAATGGAACGTGTGTGACCTCCATAACGATGAGAAAGTTGTCATTCAGGCTAGTGAAATTATATTATTCGGCGACAATACCTCAGGATCTAATGCATGCTTGACATCTGTATAGATAGGGGTAAAATTGTTCAGGCCAATTTCAAACGGAAAAAAGATCAACCGGGACAGGCTTATAAAGGTATGGATGCACTTATTCTTGTTGTGTAAGCCACCAAATTAAAATCCATACAAGCGACTTAACCGCGAGGCTGGGATATGGAGGACACTTAAACATCCGAATATTGCAGATTTCTTGGGCGTCTGCTTCCCATTCGGCGGAAACCCTCTCTGGTAATACTATGGTATAACAATGGAAATGCTCCAAATTATCTTAGAAGCCGACCAAATGGAGTCGATGTGACTGGCCTAGTACGTTTTGGGTTTGTCTTCGCCAGTTAACATGATTTTCTTGTGTGCGTATCGCGTGCCATGAGCCTGGAAAAGATGAAGGTAGCTCTCGTGTAGTTGGGGGTGGAAGGTCCGGCGCAGGTTGAAGAGTGCGCCGGACTCCAGGTTGTAGGGCCGATGGGGGACGCAGACGGGTCACCCAACGGTTCTACTGACAGGTGTTTGGAATATGTTACGTCTTTAGCATCTAATATATAAATCTATTATAATGGTGTGGGTGGGTGGGAAAGCGAAGAATATAGATTGCTCAGAAGAATTATGGAATGCGGGTACGATTTGCAAGGCGGTAGTTGAGAGATACTGGTAAGATAGGAAGGAGAGGCACGTAAGCATAGTATCGACGTGGCACGACTTGCACGTAAGAATTCCCACCCAACTCCATCACGAAAGTTTAATGTGGAAGATATTTCCAGAGAGAGTTGAAACTCAGCTAAAAGTGTGATATTACCGATAAGGCCTTGTTATCTTATATAAGGCATTGAAAGTTGTTACCTATAATCTCAATATAGCATTTATTTCAAGGCTTTGATATAGAATTACCTTAGTTCTATCTGAATTGTAGCATCTTACTACTTTTTGTAAACATAACCCATTAGTATAATTCTTCACAATAATGGGATTTTAC
>JASFDF010000723.1:0-12647 GCA_036937115.1 Nidularia sp. FH-822889 | reverse complement strand
CTGTACTCTGGCTATTGTTGATTCTAGAGTTTTGAGAATGTGAGTTTTTATTCACATGAGATCCTGCAGTATTATTTTCATGTGATGAATCCTTATGAAAAGGTTTGTATGGTTGTGGACCATCTGTTCTATTTGTGAATTGACCCCAATTATGGCCTGGGACTTGTCTTGTGAAGCTGCGCTCTTCTTGGTGACGTGCTTCTTGAGCTTCCTCATGCCTAGTTGCATATTTGGCTAATTTTTCTAATTTATGATGCTCGGGATCAAGCCCTCTGTCAATTAAATGAATTCGGAGATACTGTTGAAGTCCCTTCCAAAATATTTGGATTAACTGACGCTCTGTTACATCAGGGAATCTAGTAGCAAGAGACTCAGTGTCCCTTAAGAAATCTCTCACAGAATTTCATTTCTGAGATGTTGACATTAATTTCTCTTGTAATTCCTTTTTGAAATGCTTTGGAAAACAATAACTGAACAGACCTACATAGACAGTCTTTGAAGTCCAATTTTTTTGCTTAATTGCAACATGTTTCATAAAGAATCGACTGGCTTTTCCGCTCATAAAGTTGACCATTATTTTGACAAGTAAGTTATCCTCAATTCCATTGCATTCACCCAATGTATCAACTTCATATGTCCAGTGATTGAATATATCTATGTCAGCACATCCATCCCATATGAAGGGAGTTTTAATTTGTACTCCAGCAAGCAATTTCTTAATTTTCTTTCAATCTTTTTGGTCCTTGTTATGCTTGGGAATAGATTTGCGATTCTGTTTGTATTTAGAGGTATTTAGCGAATTTGAAATCAATGAATTTGAAGACAGAGATGAGGATAATGTGCTTGAGCTAGAAGACGAAATCATGGACTCTGAATCCAAAGAGGAGTCTGTTAGCCTTGTACTCAACACTCCTGGTGTCCTTGACATGGGAGTCAAAGGCTGCACCGTTGACAGCCACCTCGTCACAAGACAAGATCTGTCCTTTCTGCAATTGTGAATAAACCATGGTAATTAGTAATAGAGACAGTTAAATGAAAGACACACCTGGGTGATCAGTCCGACTGTGTTCGAGAAGAGAGAAAAAAAGATACGCAAAAAATGTGGGGTTGCTGGGTTTCGAGAGCATGAGAGAGCAACAAAAGGAGGCAAACACGAGAGAGCTTCAGGAGAGTACTTAGAATAGGGCAAACATTGCATATTCAAGGTACTCGATTCAAGAAAAACTGAGGAACTACTGTACAATTACACTACTTATATACTTATTCTAAATACTTGTTGTTAGCTAAATGGGTAATAAACCCCTTGCTTTGGAATCCCTTAGGTTTCACAGTAATATGGCGATTGGAAACATGAATGAATGTAGCATGTAATGCTTGGAGGTGAATTGGAGTTTGTGACATTCACATGTATAATAAAGGTAATCTGAAGTAAGTACAATGTGACGCAGGGTTGTAGAGTATACATTCTATTTTTATAGTATCAGTGTCTGGGAAGTAAGTCCTGTACCTTACAATATCCCAAGCTATGCAAACGAAGTTAAATTTTTTTTAACTTGAAATCCATGAGGAATGATTTACACATATCTTGTGTCACTCAGTACAATTTCCCCACAACAAGTCCACAATATTGTTTAAATTGATAACTATGACACTCCCAGATTAAATTTTGCTTGAAGGAAATCAGCATCCTCTCCACCAGCGAGCTTTCCAGCTGTCATTTCCTGGACTCTTTTGGATGAGATGTATAGGATACCAAAAATCTCCATTTTTAGCAAAGGCACCATGCCCAACCCTTTGATAATTTGTAAGGCACTAAAAATTCTTTCCAAAGAAATAATTACCTTAAACAATCTTTCAGATTCTTGCGCAGTCCAGTACATGCTTCTATCTTCCTTTATATATTCTTTGTTTACTAATGATGTAGAAATGATTATAAATGAACTTACTGTTGCTCCAATGTGTGCAACTTCTTCATTTGTGGTGGCAAAAAGGCTTTGGGGTCACAAAAGTCACAAATAAATGACTCTGTTTATCTTATATTCCTGGCTCTTCCATTGCATTGGCAAGCAACATGGGACCATTCACTGCAGCTGTTGCATTGAATGGCTTCCCCATTGTCCTGGTCATAGAAAATATTTGCATCTCGTCTCAAACCACAACAACAATTGATTGAAAATTGCAAATATGGTAGGGAAGATGGTGCTGATGCAGATGGAGATTGCTATTTTTCCACAACAGAACTGGGTGGCTGTTTTCATTTCATAGATGGTTTATGTTCCAATGCATAGGTTTCCTCTTCAGATTCTGCTGCCATTTCTTCTGAAATAGGATCATCAATATAATTGCTGGACTTCACTGTCAGATATTCTGTTGCATTAGCTTTAAGAGGACTTAAAAGCCAATATTTTCCATTATTATCATATCTGGTGCACTATAGGAGACCTTGAATGATTTCCCAAGCTTTTATTTGGAAAACTGAAGTCCATAGAGTCAAGCATATTCTTTCCTGTGCAATTGATAAAATGTATTTTGCACAGCAAGTCCACCATGAAAGTAGTAAAATGCCTGATAAACAGAATATCCAGATGGAAGAATAAGATGCTTCCCTTCAACATGAGTTGTGAATTTGGCCTTTGACTCTAAAATTGGTATTCCACCATGTGCCATTCTGTTGTATGTCAAGATATCCTTTTTATCTGGTGAGCAATATCAAGCAATAAAATAGGTATTTACTTTGCTAATGAGCACATGACTGACAAGATCATATATGACCCCATGGTCTTGTGCTGTGGAGGCAGTATGAGGAAATATTGTTGCTGGAAATTCCCAGGATAAAGCTTCATCTACATTTGAACAGAATTCATTGCCAACCTCAATAGAAAAAATGACAGGAATGGATATAACCATGTCATTCACATCAATACATTCACCAGAGCATAGAGGTTTTCCTTGCCTTGTATGCCAACAAGATGGAGGATGCAATGGTGGTTGCTTAATTGCAAAGACATCCTATGTGTAATCCAAAATTTTTCCACTATATTGTGTGTGAGCCAATGACCCAACATGAAGGAATATACTTCAGCTTGGAGTGTGAGTAATTTCCACATGTTTTCCACTAGTCTCTGTGGAGCCAGAACACTCATGAATCTTGATGAATGTAACCTGAAAAAATAATGCCATATAAAATTAGGTAGTTTTCTTATTATGAATTAAGCTTCCCAGCCAAACCTGATGATATGCCCTAGGTGGATCTACACCTAAACACTAAGGGAAAACCACATATCAGCATCTAAATTATGATATTAGTGAAGACAGATAGCTATGATGACAGGATAGAGTACAATAACAAAGCCCTAAGTACTGGAGAAAACAGACTAGCTAGAATGAAGGAAAATGTGGAGCATAGCAGCACTGAATATAGCACCAGCATCCAGAACCCAGAGGGAATTGATATGGCCAAACTGTAACTGAGAGTGGCTATAGTGCAGCCAAACCAAAGTGATGGTGGTGTTTGATTGGCTTCAGCCCTAACAGCCACACACAATGAAAGAATAAGAAACATAGGAGAACATCACACAAAAGAAGAACATATGGATAATCATATGCAGGTAGAACATAACAAAATGGTAAATGAGACATACAGGCCTATGCTACATAAGAAACCCTAATAGGCACAAACAAAAGATAAGTAAGAGAAACACAAATGGACAACATTTCAGACATGTAGCTAGGCTCCCAAAAAGAGAGCAAAATAGAAGAGAAAGGCACCAGCAAGACACCCTCCTGGAGAATAAATATGAATAAACCAGTACTTTTCAGTCCCCCACACATTCCCAAGGAGTCTGGTGGACTCTGCAGGACTCTGCAGGACTCTGCAGGACTCTGCAGGACTGAAGGGAATTCCTGTATAAAGAAGGATAGCTCACACAGCCTAAACTTGTCAAAAACTATTATTTTATTAACTAATTAACTCAGTATTGATGCTATTAAATAATAAAGGCTCATTCACGATTGTGGGAGACAATTTGCTTGAGGTAGGGTGTTGTTTTGCAGTGGGCAGGGGGCAGTGGCGAGAGGTGCAGCTTCATGGTGGGCAGAGTTGGTAGGGTGGTTTCATGGTGGGTGGGGTAGCTTCATGGTGGGTGGGGTGGTTTTGCAGTGGGTGGGGTGGTTTTGTGGTGGGTGGGGTGATTTTGCAGTGGATGGGGTGGTTCGCGGTGGATGGGGTGGTTCACAGTGGATGGGGTGGTTCACAGTGGGTGGGCAGTTTCATGGTGGTAGAGGAGGGCGGTTTTGCAGTGGTAGAGAATGGTAGTTTCACTTTGGGTAGGGCAGTTTCACAGTGGGTGAGGGTAACTTTGTGGTGGTAGAGGAGGGAAATTTCGGGGTGGGTGGAGGTGACTTTGCAGTGGTAGAGGAGGGCGGCTTCGAGGTGGGTGGGGGCGACTTTGCATTGGGTGGGGACGACGTCACATTAGATGGGGACAACTTTGCAGTGGGTGGGGACAACATTCCAGTGGGCAGGGGCAATGTTGCAGTGGGCAGGGACAATGTTGTGGTGGGTGGGGGCGGCTTCACGGTGGGCAGGGACAATGTCACAGTGGGCAGGGATGACTTCACAGTGGGTGCAGGTGACTTCACAGTGGGCACAGGCAACTTCGTGGTGGGTGGGGGCGACTTTGCAGTGGGCAGGGGCGGTTTCATGGTGGGTGGGGGGCAGTTTTGCGGTGGGCAGGGGTGGTTTCATGGTGGGCAGGGGCGACTTCATGGTGGGCAGGGGCAACATTGTGGTGAGCAGGGACAACATCACAGTGGGCAGAGATGACTTTGTGGTGGGCAGGGACAATGTTGCAGTGGGCAGGGACAATTTCGGGGTGGACAGGGATGATGTTGCAGTGGGTGGGGACAATGTCGTGGTGGGCAGGGATGGCTTCATGGTGGGTGGGGGCAACTTTGTGGTTGGTGGGGGCAGTTTTGTAGTGGGCAGGTGGTTTTAGCATGCAATGGGATGGTGGGTGTGGGTACCACCATCTCTGGTGCTGTAGATGGGGTGAGGGGGTTAGTGGTGCCCAGGGCTACACAGTGTGCTGCTATGCACCTTGGGCCCTGTTGCCCTCCCCCCTGTTCTCTAACCTCACATCACCTTTGTCATTGTTGTTACTGCAGTTACTGCAGTTGTCATTGTTGTCATTGTTGTCATTGTCATTGTGGCTGTTGTTGTGGCTGTTGTTGTGGCTGTTCTTGTGGCTGTTGTTGTTGTTAGCAGCAGTGTGAGCATCTACAATTGCAAGAAGGATGGAGTGGAGGGATCGTGTGGAACAGTAGTGTGGAAAAAATCTGTGGGAGTGGGAAATGAGCATGTGACCTGAATTAGTAAGCTTAGTAATAATGTCACATTGCTTCACAACCTCTGTTAATATATAGTAGGATTATGGGTAATAATATAACTCTTCATATTATATAGAGAGAGACAAAGCAGTAGAGAGTCTGGCAGACTTCGTTTTGCACTCCTGTCTGGTGCAGTCCCAGGATCAGTCCTGAATCTGGTCAGTCTGGTACCAAATCTGCTGGATTCCAGGGACTGGAAATTATGCACTTTTGGCTGGGCCCTCTGTCAAAAATTTTTGCCCTCAGTCTGGCAGAGTCTGGTGGAGTCTGACAGGAATCTGTGGGGGACAATAAAGACCTCTTAGAAGAGGAAATATACCTAATAAAAGGGTGTAGGAACTTATTAATTGAAACGGACACAAAGTCTCTGTTTGGGATGTTGAACAACCTGGGCATGATGCCCAATGCAACCATAAACCATTGGATCAACTTCATATGGACTAATTTCCAATTCACTTTAGTACATAGAGCAGGAAAGACATTTGGGCCAGATGGGTTGTCATGCAGAAACCCATCACCTTTAGATCCACCAAGGAAAGAATTCACTGATGATTTGGAAGATGACAAACAAGAGATAGAATTGATCAAAGCATCACCTGACAAGTCAGATACTTCAGAGTTTGAGGACTTTAAAGATCAAATAGACATGAGAGGTGGATATGTGCAGAAGCTAGCTAGAGATGTTTGGGATTTCTATGACGATCTATGGGGCATGGTAGAGTCTGCAGCAGCAGAATTGAATCTTCAAAAGAAGATAATAAATAGCTTGGAAACCCCACTGAGATCAGGGCAATATTTGCTGTCAGTCAATAAGACTACAGTTGTGCATGATTGGGAAACCAAATATCAGCCAGAGGAAGGTGACAATGAATATGATGAATCATGCAGAATGATGACTGCAAGATTGCAGGATGACAGAATACCATTGATAATAAAATAGCTAACAGACAAGGTGTTTAGACCAGAGAATATGACAGAAAAAGAATATGCAAGCTTCACTCGAAAGTCAAGTCACTTTTTCCTAGACCAAGAAGGGAGACTCTTTAGGAAAAGAGTAAACATGACACACCAATTATTTGTGGAAAAGAAATTCAGAAGTTACATGATGCAAGCAGGACACAACTGCCTGGGGCATTGTGGGTTTTATGCAACCAACCAGTTGATATCACTACATTTCTGGTGGCCAGAGATGGAGAGAGATATTAACTGGTATGTAAAGACATGTCATGTAAGTTAAGAAAGACAAAGTTATTAGTAGAGATACCACCTACAGTGACATATATGCCATCCATCTTTCAGGAATTACATTCAGATACCATGCACATGAGGCCACCATTGAATGGATTTAGTTATATCATACATGGACGATGTGCAGTGTCTTCCTGGATGGAATGAAGGCCATTAAGAAGGGAAGATGTGAGGAGCATCAGCCAGTGGCTCTTTGAAGATGTTATATGCTGTTGGGGATGTCTAGTGAAAATAATCACAGATAATGGAATGCTGTTTAAGAAAGCAGTAGTGTGGCTAGCTAAGAAGTATAGAATCCAAGAAATTACAATTTTGCCATACAACTCAAAGGCCAAGGGTATTATAGAACAACCACATTGGGATGTACAACAAATGCTAGCTAAAGCGACGAACAGAGAGCCAGGGAAGCGTTTCTATTATTTCCATCATGTTATGTGGGCAGATAGAATCACAGTAAGAAAAAGACTAGGCTGTTCACCATTTTTCATGGGCACTGGAGCACATTCAGTTCTGCTGTTATACTTTATAGAAGCAACTTGGCTAGTTAAATTACCAGATCAGGTATTAACCATGGCCAAAGTAATAGGCTACTGAGCACTAGCACTAGCTAAGCATACACAACACATTGAGGACCTCTGGAAGAGCATCTCTAAAGAAAAGATTGATAGAGTGCAGAAGCTCAAATAGACTAATAAAGGGAAAATTAAAGATTACAAATTTGAAGCAGGAGATCTTGTACTAGTTAGGAACATGGCAATAGAGTCCTCCACAATGAAGAAAATGAAGGTGAAATACCTGGGACCTATGGTAGTGATAACACGATCAAAAGGAGGGTCCTACATCATTGCAGAAATGGATGGCTCATTGCTACAAAATAAAGTAGCAGCTTTCCAAGTAATTCCATACTATGTGAGAAAGAAAACTGAATTACCTGAGAACATACACAATCTTATAGTCCTATCAAAAAAGGGCCTAGAACAATTAATGAACAACAGCAAATTGGATTCTGAAGACAGAGACTTTGATGTCAGAGAAAATACCCTAACCGAACAGACAGGGGAACCTCAGGTACATATTAGTGAGGGGGACTCTTCAGACTCAAGCAGAGAAATGACTATAAGGTGCAGTAAGCACAAGCAGAATACTGATTTAACTAAGTAAAGAAAAGGGTATCTAATAAGGAGTGACACTTTACTGGCTAAGCATGAGTTGGATGATGCTAGCTAGAAGAATGATATGCTATGAAAGGAAGGACAAAAGAAGACACTGAGTCTAGAACTACTGGGAAAGGGCCTGAGCATGGCACTCAAGAAGCCTAGTAAGGCATTCTTGCTCGACAACTAAAAGATTGTGATATTGTAAAAGATACTGAAATTTATGAGTGACAGAAACAACATTGCCAGAGACATCCATAAGAGAGTCAGAAAGAGAGGTCTTGGTAGCATTAGTATGAAGACTAGCAACAGCCTCACAAGCTTTGGCTACAGTCTTGGAGGATTTGGGGTTGTTGACCATTGCCTGAAGACCTAGACATGAAATACAGAGTTTAGAACTTGACTCAAGAAACCAAAAGACACAGGTGTATGTACCAGTAGTCATGTGATCAGAACATTAAAAGAAGGGTGGTCAAGATGAGGCCATTTGTTGGAAAGCTGGGTGGCTTTCTGGTAAGCAGGACTGCAGGAATCCATACTAGCAAGCGAGTCAAACTGGAGGCTCATGACCTTGGCATTATGAAAGATAACCTGGCACTTGACCTATGAAAAGAGAGATTGAAAGGGATAAAATAGAAAAATTAAAAAGACCTATGGATGGTGGCAGGGAGTTGCATTGCTTGAGACAGACAGGAGGTTCAGTAACCTCAGCAGAAATGACAGGAGGTACAGGTGGATCATCAACTTGCATCTGCCCAAACCAGACCATTAAGTTGCAAAGAAACTTATTCACTGAGAGTAGATAGAATAAAAATACACCTCATCAGTGATGGGAGTATGAGATGTAACTGGAACAGACATACAGTCCTCTATGCCTGAGTCATTGGTCTCAATGATGGTCTTGGACTTGGGTGGAGCATGAGGATGATGAGCTAGAGCCTAAAAACAAATAACAAAGTTAGCTAGAAACAGAAATGAGGAATAGAGACATGTACATGACCATGTTGAGGCTCAGGACAAGCCTTCTCCTTTTGTAAACCAATAATGCAATGCCCACATTCCTGGAAAATGAAATAGCAGGGTGGAAAATTATAACTAGCTGAACCAAGCTTTGCTTGGTCATATTTCAACTGGTGGGCTTCAAATGCCTGATGCAGCTCAAAAATTGGCTTGATATCCTCCTTGTTGAAGAGAAGACAAGGCTCCTTCTCAGTAAAAGAAATAAGTTACCCTAGTGAAATATAGTAGTAAGTAAGACAGAACATGATAAGAAAAATGGCACATATCGCAGCAAACTCAGCAGATTTGAGAACCTAGCAGAAGCAACAGCTTTGTTCTTTTCAATGAGAGCAGCAATAGTCTGATTGATAATGCTGTGTGACATCATGAAGAGGCTAGCTAGGATGAAAAAGAGAGAAGGAAGGTCAGGAAACCTAAGACACAAGAGAGGAAATAAACCTGCATTATATAGCAGAATGACCAAATTCCTGGAAAAGTGAGACCTGTCAATAAAAAAAAAATGGTTTAGTATGAAACAAATAGTTTCCTTGCATACAACAGGAAACATAAACATGAGAGCAACTATGAGACCCAAATTGGGAATGAAGACAACTTCTGAATAGTTAGACAAACAGAAACATTAAACTTAAAAGGAATGCTATGAGCATTACCTAGTCGAGAAAAGACTGAGGGCAGTCATTTTTTCAGTGGGGGCAAAACAGATGCAGTATGATCCCACAATCTTACTAGATCCAAAATAACCAGAGATAGGAGAGCAATATATTTGCAAGAAGAATGATACAAGAGATACAGTTAAAGTAGAGATAACAAGACATAATGAGAGATGACCAAGAAGACAAGAAACGACTACAAAATATGAAGATCAAGCATTGTCTATTGATATACTACTGACAGAGGAGGAGTCTGAACTCATCTTGTCAAGTTTGTCCACTTCTGCTAAATCATCATCAACCCTCCTAGCTACCAGCTTGGTGACCCTGGCAGTGTCAGCTTCTTCAATATTGCTGTCATCGGAAGAATAGTCAGTTGGGGAATCAGCTTTGGTGGCAGTAACAGTGTCAGCCTCGTCAAAAGAAGAGCCACTGGCCTCATCACTGCTAGGCCTGGGGGCTACAGCTTCACTAGTTTTGCCCACAGAAGTGCTGCTCCCCTCAGTGTCTGTCTTGGTAGATGCAAGCTCAGCTAGGTAGTCATCACGATTATTTGCAAAGTCAAAGGCATGGCTGAAATATTTGATGATGGGAGCCATGGTCATGTCAGTGTAATCAGTCAAAATATGGGATGCCAGCTTGAGAATACAGTCTATCATAGCCTGATCCTTGAAGATACCAGCCTTGGCCAGGAAGTTGTTGTGAGTCTGGGTAGCCATGCATTTGAGAATCTGACAAAAGTTAACACAATGGGATCAGAGGCAAGCATGAGTGCTGCAAGTGAGCACTTGAGCAAGTGAGTAGTGCTTGAAAGCCTCAACAATAGGCACATAAAGCAGATGGAGTGCTAGGAAGAGTGGAGTAAGTGGATAATAATTGAATAAGAAACAAGATGAACCATCCCCTCTGGGGGTGCTGAAACAAAGAGCCCAAGCATAGACAGCATAAAGGCTGTCACTGCTAAGGGAGTAAGTGCACCAACTGTTGCTGTGCATGATGCACTTGAGACACTTAATGCTGGCACTCTGGGGGGTGCAAGAGCAAGCATGCATGGTGCAAGTCAGACACTGGAACTCAGTGGGCTAGAACAGTTGGGTAAGAAACAATAAAATTAAGAAAATATAAAGACAACATACAAAGGTGGCAGACTCAAAGGGCAGAGCATGAGCCGGAGTGAAGACAGGTACATGCAGGGTCATGTCCTTGACTAACACATTAGCCTTTTGGATCCAACCAGCATGACTGGCAGAAGAGGAGGCCTGGGCAGAGATGCATTGCAAAGAGGCACAATGTGTAGCAGAACCTAGGGTTTGGCCAGAAGAAGCCTGCAAAGACCGACAAGAATGAGAATGAGCCTGCAAAAGATAGGGACACATAAGAATGTGTTCAATAGAAATGTCAATGGGTGAGGAACATACCATATGCAGAGTCGAGAAACTGGAGATATCAGCAAGGAACAAAGATGTGAAGAGAAACAGGACAATGGGAAAATTGCAGTCTTTTATGTAATTAAGAATAGAGCATGGGGAAAGGAAGCAAAGCAAGAACATGTGACAAAAAATAGGGAAATACCTGGCTAGCTAAAAAAAGGAAAAATTAGAAGAGTAAATAGACAAAATAATAAAGAAAAATGGGCAGTGGCAAAACCTATTACAATGGGCAAACAAGAAGGAAATAGGAGAATACCAGTGAAGCACAAGTTCACTATAATATAGAAATAATTATAATCTGAAAATAGCAAGCTGCAAGGAAGTAGAATAAGGGACCTGACAAGTGGGAAGCAAGGTACCATCAGCCAAAATTGGTGTGCAGGAACGATGCAAAGTAAGAAATAAAGAAAGAGTCCTGCACAGTTGTGAGACAGGGACGGTAACTACTTACAAGATAGAAGAGAATAAAAAGAGAAAAAACCAGACATGCCAAGACAGGAAGAAGCCAGTTGAGAAAAGGCATGCAATTGACTAGGAAGGTGGAGCAGTAACAGAATAAAAATAACTTGTGTGTGCAAGCCATGTGTGCCAAAACCAAAGAAAAAGGTACTAATTGAGTGGGGACATACATAAAAGAACATGTGGAGAATTGTCTGGTCTCAGTCAACCTAGACCCCACATTCATTACCACCTGCTGCCAACCAGACAATGCCACTCCTTTTCACACTCACTCCTTCTTTGCAACTGGATGCTGTTCACATTGACATGGCAGCCCATAACCTGCCTGTACTCTGTTGGAAGCTCTTACCAACCCTTCTGAATATGAACCAGCCATGTATCTCCCTGCACCAGAAGATTGAACTCAGGAATTATGGAGACATGGGGCCCACTACTATCCGATGCATAACCATGAGGGTTGCAAGGCAGGAGAAGAAGTGATTAGAGGTGGAGGTGGCTGTGTTGAGTGAGCAGGATACGATGGCTGTCATGTTGATACCAGCACCCTGGGTATGCTTACCCTTCTGGATGTGCTTACAGTGCTCATTCACCTACTGGTGCCTGCCTGACACGGTCCCAGGCAACAAAGCAAGGGAGGGGGTGAAGCTGCATGGAGAGTGGGTGGAGATGAGGTGACAAGAGCAAGGTCCCTCAAAGGCAAGTCACCACCATAACAGCTCCATTGTCACCGTGCCAGCCCCAACCCTGAGGAACATGAGCAGAGGTAGTGGGAAGAACAGGGAACCATATGAGTCAGACAATGAAGACATTTATCTCCATCACTATGTGTTCGAAGGACAGATGGTCCAGAAGATCTTGAGTGCAGGAAGTGTGATGATGGGTGCCTAACTGTACATACTGATAAGTTGGTAATAAGCATAGTCCCCAGAATAGTATCATCCTCAGATATGGCCTGAACAAGCAAGTGAGAATGAGTGCTATAAAAAGAGAGAGTTGAGACAAGTGACATACCAGGACACAGTAAAAAGAAAAAGGAATGACATAGGATGACCAAGATCACTGAAGGGCAACCGCTCAACTAAATGCCAGCATAGGAGCCATAAGAGAATTAGGATCTCACCAGCAGAGACGTATAAGACAGCCCAGTGTGGGAAGCATGAAACTCACTTATACATTCAGTTTCCATGAGCATGGGATACAGAAGACAAGAAAGACCCCTTATAACTGATACGCCCCAGGCGGATCTATACCTAAACACTAATGAAATACTAAATATCAGCATTGAAATGTATGGTATT
>JASFDF010000722.1:0-12653 GCA_036937115.1 Nidularia sp. FH-822889 | reverse complement strand
ATGAAAGATAAGAACTTGAATGAAACTAATCAGAGAATGAAGACTAGTAGAGAATGAAGACTAGTAGAGAATGAAGAATAGTACAAAATATCTGAAACATGTTGTTGGCTGTAGTGTGGCTAACACAGCCAAAGCTTGGCTGTGAGGACTTGGAAATTGTAGTGAATTGGGTGTGACAAGATGGTGATGAGTGACAGCTGGAACAGGATATGACATGTATAGGGATATGAGAGAAGGACTTAGAATTCAATTGAGAGACTAGGTGGGATCTTAGTCAGTATTCAGATTGCAGATACAAGATGGAAACTAGCTACTTAAATATGTCAATAGTAAATTGTAGTGTTTGGAAGTCTAGTTATAAGACTGGAAAAAGACTGAGACCAGACTGGACCAAGACTGATTAAGACCAGAAATTCTCAAGACCAATGAAGACTGTAACTGTGGTCTGGTCTTCAGTCTTTCACAATGTGAGAATTCTTAAGACTCATGAAAAACTGGTTTGGACTGGTCCCAACTGGTATTTTGGGCCATAAATTTAGATGAAAATATTCCAATTCAAGAGCTTTCAAACAATTCTGCAATTTTATTTTTATGTTAAGAAACAAGAAAGTTACATTAAAATTTGTTAATTTTAACAAATTTTACCAAATTTAGGTATATCTTAGTCAATTCTCAATGCCTTCACTGGTCTTTCAGGCCACAGATTTACACAAGGATGATCCTATTTAAGAGCTTTCAAATGATTCTGCAATTATATTTTTATGTTAAGAAATGAGAAATTTACAGTCAAATTCTCAATGTTCTTTTCTTACTCTTGTTTTGAAGAAGGAAACCTACTAAAGTTAATAACCAAGTGTTTGTCATATCCCTCTACAGCACAGCACATGCCATCTTTGGACCACTTATGATCAATCCCAATGCTTTCCCAACTCTCTGCTCATCTCCAGGTTTACTCAGGTTTACTCAGGTCCATTTCCAGTTTTGTACTTACTATGTTTCAGCCACATACATTATACCTTTCATAGTATATTCCTTTGTGTTAACATTCAGCTCATACTCCTTAGTCTTTGTCATATGCTCTCTTTCCTTTGTCCCACTTACTTCTCCACTTCACTAGTATGATTTTAGTACTTTGTGTATTTACTCTGGTTACTTGTATTCTTTAGTATTTAAGTACCTTGAATGTACCATAGTACTTTAGTTTATTAATTGTATATCTCTTCCACTTGTCATATCCCTATACAGTGCAGCACATGCCATCTCTGGACTGCTCACAATCAATCCTGACACTTTCCCAACTTCCTGCTCATCTCCAGGTTTACTCAGGTTTACTCCAGTCCCTTTCCATTTTTGTACTTACTTTGTTTCAGCCACATACACTATACTTCTCATAGCAAATCCTTTCACATTAACATTCAATTTGTATTTGTATTCCTTAGTCTTTGTCATATGCTCTCTGTCCTTTAACACACTTGCTTCTCCAGTTCACTAGCATGTTTTAAGTACTTGTATATTTACTCTGGTTCTCTAGTATTTAAGTACTTCAAATACATTGTAGTACTTCAGTTTGTTAATTTTACACCTTTCCACTCTCTACTCAGTGGTTAAAGCTACCTCTGAATTCTCTTAACCATCTCTACTTGTTAATTTCCTCCTTGTCATCATACTTTGTGCTCAATGAGATCTCTGGTATCTGGAGACCTCTCCTGACCAAATCTCTGATCAGGAAGCTGAGTATTGATTGTTCTCTTCCCCAAATCAACTCACTCACTGTCATCTGTAAATTGGGTGCTAGGAACAAAGGAGGTGCAGCACATAAGCTGAAGCTGTTGCCCATCTTGGCCCTCTCTCCTTGATAGCACTCAAACATGTTTTCAGGAGTTATATACAGAGTCTCCAGTATCCCTCCCTAGCCATTCTGTGTATTATATCTGCCTGGAATCTCTAGATTATACCCTGGAAATGAGTTCATGACACCACTCTCCAAACTCAGTGGTTAAGCTACCTCTAAACATCCTCACTCATCTCCACTTAATTAATCTCTTCTTGTCATCATTATTCACACTCAATGAGATCTCTGGTCTCCAGATATGTCTCCTGACCAACTCTTTGGTCAGGAAATTGAGTATTGATTGCCCTCACCCCCACATCAGCTCACTTACCACCATCTGTAAATTGAATGTTAGGAACAAAGGAGGTGCAGCATATAAGCTGAAGCTGTCATCCATTCTAGCCCTTGATCCTTGGTAGCACTTGAACACATTTCTGGAGACATTTCCAGAGTCTCTAGTTATTATCGCTGGCCCTACTGTGTATTCTCTCTATCCAGGATCTCTAGTTTATACCTTGGAAACAAGTTTGTGACAGTGTTTTACAACAGCTGCTTGAGTTTTGCATGTAACTGCCAATATGTTGCCAACCACAAGACTGGTCTAGACTGGTTAAGACTGGTCTTGTAACTGCAAAAGACTGCATAAGACTACACTGGACCAGTCTACATTGGTTCAGTCTGGTCTTTTGCTGTCTTTGAAAATGTGAGGACCAGTCTCAGTCTTGGTTCAAGGCTCTCAAGGTCAAAAGACTGGACTGGACAAGACCTTCAAACACTAGTTAATTGCATAACTAATTGGGGCATCATATCCCTGTATGGCACAGTGTGCACCATCTCCAGACTGCTTGCAATCAATCCTAACACTTTCCTGACTCTTCACTCATCTCTGGGTTTACTCAGGTTTACTCAGGTCTATTTCCATTTCCATGCTTATTATGTTTCAGCCACACATGCTATTATTTTTGTAGTAAATCCCTTCACATTAACATTCAGTTTGTATTCCTTAGTCCTTGTCATATACTCTCTTCCTCTTGACCCACTTACTTTTCCACTGTGCTAGTATAATTTAATTGCTTTGCATATTTACTCTGGGTACTTGTATTCTTTAGTATTTAAGTACCTCAAATGTACCATAGTACTTCAGTTTGTTAATTATTGTGTTTAACATCCTTACCAGTCTCTAACCAGTGGGTAAGCTACCTCTAAACCATTGTCAACCATCTCTACTTGATTAATCACTTCTTGTCATTGTTATTTGCACTCAACAGGATCTCCAGTCTCCAGAGATTTCTCCTGACCATTCCTCTAGTCAAGAAGTTGAGTATTGATCACCCTCATCCCCGAACCAGCCCACTAATTATCATCTGTAAATTGGATGTCAGGAACAAAGGAGGTACAGCATGTAAGCTGAAGCCATTGTCCATTCTGACCCACTATCCTTGGTAGTGCTTGAACATTTGGAGATATTTCTGGAGTCTCTGGTTATTCACCCTTGCCTTACTATGTCTTCTACCTGCCTGGAATCTCTAGGTTATACCCTGGAAACAAGTTTGTGACATGGGGAGTTGTAACTAGTAGCAACAAAGTCATAATAGAATTGAGGATCATAATAAGTATCAGAAGTCATATCTCAGAGTTGGAAGGGGTATTGGAAATGTTTATAAAAGATATATTGTTCTAATAGGAATCAAGGTAATGTTGAGCAGAAATGTGTTGAAAATGTAGTCTGGGTTTCAGTATATGACATCTTCAGGGTTTGGAGTGCTGAGTGAAAAGCCAATTGCAGCACAGTGTGTCTGTGATCCCTTCACTGCTAAATGCACATTCAGATGGAGCAGCAGAGTCTTAAACTGCAATGTAGTCATGTATTATGCAGTGCATAGTGAGATATTTTGATATGTTCTGACACTATGTTTGATATATTATTTGAAGAAATCAGCTTGGAATACAGAAATAGTACTCACCCCCTGCCAACCAATAAAATTATCAACATCTTTGACACCAGACTCCAAAAACTCTAAATTATGCAAGCATTCACATGTGGCTGATTCAGATCTCCTGTCCCATTCTGTGTTGAAATCTACAATTGTTCAGATGCATCCAAATACATTCAGATGTGTTCAGAAATGTTCACATTTCTCTGAACTGGACCTGCAGTTCAGTTCTGCTGTGGGTGCTGAACTTTGAACTGGAATTGTGGTCCTGTTTGGGATGGTTCAGATTTGAACCATAGTTCAGAATCAAACTTATGCAACATCAGGTGTTGCTGGCAATTATAATACAGAAAATTGGTACCTTCTGCATTCTGGAAAAGATAGAGGGTTATTTGTGGTGAATGTCATATCCCAGTCATGTCAGCTGCTTGTAATCTCTAGACTGGTTTCCATCAATCTTGACACTCTCCTGATTCTCCACCTCATCTCTGTTTTACTCAGGTCTACTCCAGTTTATTTCCATTTTGTGATTACTATGTTTCAGCCACAGATACTAGACTTTTAGCATTATATCCCTTGTGTTAACATTTAGTTCATATCTCCTAGTTATCATGTGTCCTTTTTCATTTGACCCACTTAATTCTCCATTCTACTTAGTATGACTTAGTACTTTGCAGTGTTACTCTAGGTGGCTATATTTCTTAGTATTTAAGTACCTCAATTGTACTGTAGTATTTCAGTTTGTTAATTACTATCATTACTACTGCTACTACTATCTCTGAACACCCTCAACTATCCCTGCTTGCTAAATCTTCTCTCATTGATTTTATTTGTTCTCAACAAAATCTCCAACCTCCAGAGATTTCTCCTGGCCAATCTCTGGTCAGGAAGTTGAATATCACACACTCTTACCTCTGAACTAGACTGTTGATTGTCACCTGTAAATTGAACATTAGGAATGAAGGGGGTGCAGCACATAAGCTGAAGCCACCATCCACTTTTAACCCCTATTCTCTTGTAGTCTCTGGTTATTTCCCCTACCCCTACCCAGTTGCTATTTGCCTGGAAACTCTAGGTCATACCTAGAAATGAGTTTGTGACAGTGAATGAAGCAATGTGGATTAGCCACATATTGATGTACACTTTTTTTTGACTGAAGAGGAGTTGCATTGTTGCCACTTCCCTTAAAAGGCATATCTGCTTTGTTTACTTATAAAAATAAATGGTAATGATTTATGGATTTTTCAAGGAGAGTCTCTGGAATCCAGCAGTACAAAGCTAATATAGCAAGGCAGGAGAGGATATCTAGAATAGTGACCAAAAACAGGCATATCCTGCATCAGAGAAAAGGGATCTAAAAGCATCTGACTTAACACTAACAGGATCTAATTCTACATGAAAATGATGGTAGTTGCCCAAGCACTCTAAGCAGACAAGGCAATACAGACATCCTTGAATATGCAAAGATGAAAAGATTCAAATAATCTCAGCCTCTTCATGGGAAGTAGCAGCAACACAAGAAATAACAGACTCAGAATCTGTGGATCAGGGCCAAAGAAGAAAGCATCTGATCTAGTTAATGTCATCCTTCAAATGAGATGTAGAGTATCCAGAGGCAGAGGTTCAAGCAGTGTCTAGGTCTGCCTTTGTAAGAAGATTAATCTGGTCTCCAGTGCTGACCCTCGTAAGCAGAGTAATCCAAGGCCTCGATGTGTGAACGTTCCCTGAGGATGCCCAATTCCTTGAAAGTGCATGTGGGATATCACCTGTATGAACAAATAAATCTAGAGTGCTACACAATTAGCCCAATTCAGAATGTCCATAGCAAAGTAACATACCGTCCACAGTGATACTCAGCCGAAGCAAACGAAGCAGGCACCGATAATACCCTACACCCCCGCTTACGCTCACTTCCCCCCTCCAAGCATTTTCATTCTCGCCTCCGCGGCACGCGCGCGCCGCTCCCTCTCCACCTTCGCCCTCATCTCCGGCGTCAACCCCGCCACGCCCTCCGCCGCACCCACCGCACCGCCCAGCTTCCTCGGCCCTGCCGTGTCCCGCACTTTTTCTTTTTCTTTTTCCTGCACCGGTTCCGGCTCAGGCGTGCGTCTCCCTGTCTCCCCCTCCCGTGCCTCCCGCTCCCTCACCTTCTCCTTCAGCCCCTTCCGCCTAACCTTCCTCTTTTCCTCTTGCTGCTCCTCCTTCTCCCGGCTCAGCGCGCTTGGCACGCGTCCTGCACCGAACCAGTCCCATTTGCCTGGGAACGAGGCTGCAGCGCGCCTGAAGACGTCGCGCGTGGGCTTTGTACGCGCGAGGTCGTACGCTGTGCGGCGCGTGCCTGGGGCGGGTGGGGGGTCGGAGGCATTGCCTTCCCCGTCGGCTTTTTCGTCTTCCTCTGCCTCGCCGGACTTGGGGAGGGGTACTGGGACCGTTGGGTCCGCGCCTGCCTCCTCCAAAAGCCACCGTACCACCTCTTCCTTGCCTTCCCCTGATGCAGCCGCGACCTGCAGAAGCGTGCGCCCCCGCCCTTCCTCTACGAACTCCGGCACGCGCGCATCTACGCCGCCCATGCCCTCGCCCTCTCTTTCCCAAAACGCCTTCAGCGCCTCAACACGAGCCTTGGCCACCATCTCGAGAACGCGGACCCATTTGTCGCGCAGGGCTTCGTCGGCTTTGCTTAGTTTTGGCTTTTGTGGTTGTGGGGCGAGGGCGGCTGCAGAAGGGGCGGGGAGGGGCCGTGGTTTGGGTTGGAGAGAGAGGAGGTAGGCTTCGTCCTGCGCGCGGAGCGTTTCTTCGGTGAGATGAGAGAGTTTGGGGTGGGTTAGTTCGGCGAGGCAGCGGGTGAGCTCGGATTGTGTCTAGTGTTAATATTAGGTTTGCTCTGCGGGATGTAGGGAGAAGAAAGAGACACATACCGGCCGCCGTGTCGGGAATGGGAACCCCCTCAGCCGCTCATCGCCCTTTGGGATCGGCGTCTCCTCCCAGTCGACGAAAATGCGTCGGTTGGACGTGCTCGCGCGTAGCCAGATGCGCTCGCAGGAGTCGATGTCCGGGGCCCATTCTTCTAGGAGGCCGCGGATATCCTATGAGCGAAAGAAAGGGATAGAGAATATTTAATTCGCGGTGCATAAGAAGGGGGGGGAGGGAGAACACACATCGCGCAGTGCCTGCTCGCCGTATCGCCTTAGTTGCGCTCCCGCACTCTTGGCGTTTCCTTTGGCGTTGTCGTTCACGGATTGGGAGCCACCTTGTTTTCTACGGGCTGCAGTAATAATCAGCACCCATTCACCAAAAAAGAACGAAGAAAATACATACTCGTATACCGATGGAATGTCTTATGTCTCAAGACCTCCATCTCCGGCTTCGGTTTCTTCTGCTTTCTCTTCTTCTTCCCCTCCCCCTCATCTTCCTCGTACTCTTCCGGGTCCCGGCTCACCCTTACGAGCGCGCCGGCAAAGTGCCCCCCGGCGACCATGAACAGCGCCCATGTCCGCTCTTGGGGGTGCTGCATATCGCGCAGGGCTGTGAGGTACCCTGCGGGCTCGGTGCTCGGGGGGAATAAGGCACGGTAGATGCCGAGTTGGGTGGAGGGGGGCGAGTGGAACCATGTGAGCGCGGTTTTGGGGGCGGCGCGATGGGAGGGGGAGACGGAGCGGGAGCGAGTGGTGAGGTGTTTGGTTTTATGTAGCAAGGCGGTGACTGCATCGGATGGGTTGGCGTCAGAATCTTCGTCTTCCGAGGAGGAGGAAGCAGAGCCGGAGAGGGAGTCCTCTAAAGCTACATGTGCGACGGATGAGATTAGCACAACTACGGTACATAAAATAGCTAGCAGCACACACCATCCACGAGCTGTGCGAAAGCCCCCTCCGCTACAGGCTGCCCGCCCCCAAGTCGTATCTTAACATTGTACCTATGCCAATCCGATCTAAAATGCGCGCGCTGCTCGTCCACATCGAGAAACGCCACGCCTAGGCAGATATTGCATGCCCTAAGGCCACTCGCGACCGCTGTAGCCTCGGGCTCTGGTGAAGGTTGCCGGGTGGGGGGCTTGTTGAGGAGGGTGAGCGGAGTGAGAGTGTCGAGCAGCTCAGCGGGAAGGGAAAAGACGTGGTATTGCGAGGTCTGCATCGTGTGGATGGATCGCGCGTGTTTTGGGTATTATCTGGAGGGTAGTATGATATGTCAGAGGATTATAAAAGAGCAGCGTCGGGACCGTAGTGTTGTCCACCGATGACCGCGATGAGTCGAGGACGAGCGAGCGGATGCGCTTGACTCGAGTGGACTGCCCGATCTGATTCCCTCGGAGATCGCCGAGCGGACACGACACGCCGTACCTCCGAGTTCCTTGCCGTAGTCTGTACACGTTCGCCCTCCTCCTCACCACCGCGCTCACTCCCTGCCCTCCACGTCCACGATGACCTCCCCCGAATTCGCCTCCCGCCCCCTCAAGAAACTCTGCCTCTTTGATGTTGATGGCACACTCTCCCTCGCGCGCCAGGTACTTCCCCTCCTCCCCTGCGTACTGGCATCCGCGTCTAAGTGAATAAACAATTCGCAGGCCGCATCCCCCGAGATGATCCAGATCCTGCGCGACCTCCGCAAGAAACTCGTCATCGGCTTCGTCGGTGGCTCCGATCTCGTCAAGATCACCGAGCAGCTCGAGGTGAAAGGGAGCAAGGGTGCGCATTTTCCATTCTAAGATCCCATCTAATAACTAAATGACGCGTAATCGTACAATCGTACAGTCACTGATGACTTTGATTACGCCTTCGCGGAGAACGGGTTGACGGCCTTCAAGCTCGGCAAGCCTCTTCCTTCGCAGTCGTTTATTAACTTCCTCGGCGAGGAAAAGTACAAGACCCTCGTCAACTTTATTCTGCATTATATTGCGGACATGGACATCCCTATAAAACGGTGTGTGCGCAGCTTCACTAGTGAACTAGGACTTATCTACGTGGAACGCGTGCAGAGGGACCTTCGTCGAGTTCCGCAGGGGCATGGTCAACGTCAGCCCGCTCGGACGTAATGCGACGTGTGTATTCGCCGTTTTTCCTCCCTCTCCTATTTCCCTTACTAATCCATCTTCCTTCCTCGCGTAGTATCCAAGAACGCAACGAATTCGAGCAATATGACCTCGTTCGTCCCCTTCCTCCCTCCTGCTTCTTCTAACTAACCCCTCATCACCTCCCCAACCCACACAGGCCCACAAACTCCGCGCCACTTTTGTGGAAACCCTCCGATCCAAATTCCCCACGTACGGCCTGACCTACTCCATCGGCGGGAAGATCTCCTTCGACATCTTCCCGACGGGATGGGACAAGACGTTTGCCCTTGGCTTGGTGGAGGACGAGGGCTTCGAGGAGATACACTTCTTTGGGGATAAGACTTACAAGGTGTGTTTCTCTCTCGTTTTTCTTGTGGGGGGAGTGAAAGATACATTGGGCGAGGGGGCTGATTATTCTGCTTTGTAGGGAGGGAACGACTACGAGATCTTCACCGACCCGCGGACGATCGGACACTCGGTGAAGAGCCCGGACGACACGATTCGAATCCTGAAGGAGCTCTTCTTCTGATTTTGCTCTCTCTTCCTTTATTCTCTCAATTCGCCGGTCGCCAGTCGACCACAGAACCACCTACAAGTCTGCATATAAACCCCACTACACACACATACTACTAAAATGGACTCTGCAGAGAGAGACATTCGCTTTTCTTCTAATGTTACATACTTAAATGAATTTGGATTTATGGTAGAAGGGAATACAGATGAAGACAGGGATGAAGCAATGTATATATTTCAACGGAATACGAGTAAATGGCAGGAGAAACTTGATGAACTGGACTAAGCCGTGGTCAGGATTGATTTAACCTGGGGTTGGGGTTGGATGTTGGATGTAATACCAGCTTAAGTAGAAGTTGGAAGGTCGACTTAGCCCATCCTCTGACTTTCACTTATGATCAGATCCATTGACTCTGCATCCCACACTGTGCCCCTGCGTCTTCACTTTGTAAACCTGCATTCCTGATTTGTAGCCCTACATCTCCGGTCCAATATCATCTCGCTCCTTTGTGTCCTGCTGCTACAAGGATGTTGCATGTTTCTGCAGCCATGCCTTGCAACAAGCATAGCCACAAAACTAGATATGTATTGTCATACATGCAGTGATCTTGGTCTTGAAAAATCTTGTCACAATCAGGTTCAGATGATCAGAATTTTGATTATACCAAGTTGAAATTCTGGCATATTGTGTTTCAGGGAGTCAAGAGTGGCCAGATTCGGATGAAGTTACTTTTGCATGGTAAAGAGATCTGGGCACTAACAAATCAATGACAAAAGCAGAACAGAAAAGTGGGACAAGAAGGGAGTAGTGACATGTCAGCTTGTAGACCATCACTAGTAGAATTGGCTCTGAGTGCTTGGATAAAGAGTACAAAGGCATGGAGCTGCTCTTGAGATACATACATATAGTTTTTGTGTGGAAGATCAAGGATGAGGGCCATACCATGTGAATATGTCGACATGAGTATGTTAATCACAAATTGCCAGGATTGCAAATGTTTGGCAAAAAGAATGGAGTCAAATAAGGCATGCACCATCTGTTACAACTTTTCCCTTAAACCAGTAACCTGCTATGCGACATCTTTTCTTTACTTAGAACAGTCATCACATGAATAGTTATATTTAGACTAGCCAACAGTAACAGTAGTTATACTTAGTATACTGCACATGGACCACCATAGATCACTATAAGTAGAGCTCTGTACTTTGGTCTTGCTCTTCAGCTTGACCTAGGCAAATATAGCCTTATTCATATTCTCACTCCATTCCCTTGAACCCAGAACCAACTCAAACCTCTTAGACTTAGTCTAGAGGCTCCTCAGAACCTAAGCCTTCTCTTAGTCAGAGACTTAGCAACTTGACAGCTGTCTTATCAAAGAAGCATGTCTCAGAACTGACTTCAAAAACACAACACAAGGTCTCACTACTGTCATAACAAACCCAGTAACCTCAAACCAATGAACTCTGTCTTGAACCTATAAGCAAAGGCTAACTGCTGTAACACCATCAGCAGATTTATGTGGCTAAAAATAGTATTAGTTTTCTTTGTATGGAAATAAATGCAGTTGTGATGTTCTTCAACAAACCCAGAAGCAATGCTAAAAATGCAAACTACAGAGAGAGAAAATAGCAAAAATTTTCTGAGCACGATTCTGTTTTCTTGTATAAATTTGTGCATGCTCATCCATCTGACACTCAGTGTCTCAGAAAGGGGATTGGTGTGAAAGATGACTGGAAATGAGGTGTGTGGTGATTAATGGACATTGACCAGGGACAACCAAATATGCTGGTTTGGATGTTCATATTAATTGGCAGAGTAGTAGCATCTCTAAATGTATTTGAATTTGACCTGGTGCATTGACTTGGAGTTGTCATATCAAACCAAATGGGTTGGTTGTGTTGTTGAGTTAGTTCAGAGAAGCACTACCAGAATGAATAGTCACATCTGAAGCCTCAAAGCTTCAGTGTTACAACTTTTTCCTTTACTAAGTAATCTGCTATGCAACAGCCCTTTAAAGACAATATTACATAAGTAGCTATATTTGGACCAGCCAACGATAACAATAGTTATACTTAGTATATCATGCATGGACCATTGTAGAATACTATAAGTAGCCTCTTGTATATTGGTCCAGCTCTTCAGCTTGACCTAGGCAAATATAGCCTTAGTAACCCCTTTGCTCAAAGAACTCAGAACCCATTCAAACCTCTTAGACTTTGTCTAGAGGCTCATCAGAACCTAAGCTTCTCTTAGACAGTGACTTAGTGACTTGACAACTGTCCCACAAAGGAAGTGTGTCAACTATTGAACCTAAGAATGTAACACATGGTATCACTGCTGTTACTTCAGATCAAGAACCTATGACTTTGCTTAGAACCTGTAGTAAAAGGCTTAAACTGCTGTAACATTCAGAATCTGCAAAATATTAAGATAAAAGGGCAAAGAATGGCATATTATCAAGTGCCTCCAGCATGTAGATCTTGAGTGAATAGCAAATAAACTCTCCAGTGCTCGAGATCTTTACACTTCCCCAGGTGTTCTGTGCAGACTCTATACAGATTGCTCAGAATCTGTACAGATTCTGTGCAGAGTACATAGACAACTATTATGCAGTAAATTCCCTATAAATCAGGTCTAAAATATGTGCAGACTCTGTACAGACTCTGCACAGAATGCTCAGATCTGTGCAGATTACACAGAACTCTGAAGCTCAAACTGCACTCAGAGTCTGTACAGAGTCTGCACAGAGTCTGAATGGAGCTTTATATGTTACTATAATATATTTAGTAATTATCCCTACACCATATAGACACATTTAAAAATGGGTACAATAAAATAAATAAATAAGTATTTTTTGTCCTAGCACACGTGCACATAACATGTCATGTTTGTTTGATCACATGCACTCTTGAATTTGTTGTGCATGTGAAATGTTGAACTGTAATTGCACATGACCTCATATCCATGGTTCCTGTCATCGTCCATGTCACCCACCATCTCCTTCTCCCATCATTCATCATCATCTGCACCTTGCTGTCCCCCACTGCATGTTGTTAACCCCCCCCTGTCTGCATGTTGTTAACCTGTCTGCACATTGTTAACCCCACCATCCGCACGTTGTTAACCCCACCATCCTCATGTCGCTGTCCCCCACTGTACATTGTTAACCCCCCCCCATCTGCATGTCGTTAACCTGTCTGCACGTTGTTAACCCCACCATCCACATGTCGTTAACCCCACTGTCCTCACGTTGCTGTCCCCCACGGTCAGTCGTTAACCCCCGGGGCGGCACAGGTGCTCGGCCGGGGGTCGTGTGGGGAGGGAGGGGGG